>JBBPDC010152502.1:0-20706 GCA_037974485.1 Hemigrammopetersius urotaenia | reverse complement strand
GTTTAAATACGGAAAAGTCAGGAACGAGAGAGAAACAGAGAATAAGAGTGAGAGAGAGAGTAAGAGAGAGCAAGAGAGAGACAGAGAGGGAGAGAGAGATGATCGCACGAACGAGAGAGAGAGAGACAGAGAAAGGGAGAGAGAGTGAGAGAGAGGGACGGAGACCACGAGAGAGAGAGATGATCTGCGCGATCCGGAAAAGTCACGAACCAAAGAGAGAGACAGACAGACAGACGGACAGAGAGAGTAAATCCGCGCTAAAATATCAAGGTGAAAGTAATCATAGCTTGCGTAGTATAGACCCAGCTCCCAACCCAACTTTTTGGATAGATTAACGGCAATATTTTTTTTTATCGCACGATGAGTCTCGCGTTAACGGCCCAGCACTAATCCAAATACTAGGTATGGCCCCTTTAAATAAATCACCTCAGGAGGAAGCACTACTCTAGAATCAGCCATTGTGGAAATTACCATCATAAAGACAGAAGAATTTGTCCCTCCAGCCTTTCTAAAAATGTTTCCAAAGTAAAGTTCAACTGATCTAATGGGTGGGGGCTCGACAGATGAGGGGCAGTTCTATGTGAATTTCCTCATCCTGACATCAGGGTAAGGGACATATCCAAACGGCTCATAGAAGCATATGATTCCTGACACCAAAAGCTTTGTTTTTTAAAGCTTGGATTGTTGATAGGAGCAGTAGAGACCCAAATGGAAAGGATGCAAAAAGTGAGTTTTGCATAATATGTCCCCTTTAAAATATTTAGGACTGTGTTGGTGGTGGCGGCCTAGTCTGTAGGATACTTGCCTCCGGACCTAGATGTCATGGGTTCGAATCCTATCTTCAGCACCACCGCTAGTTTCCTGAGCAAGACCTTTAAGTTGCTCCAGGGAGACTGTCCCCTGTATTTAGAGAATGGAAGACGCTTAGGATAAAAGTGTCTGCTAAATGCCGTAAATATAGTGCAAACGTTGGAAGTTGGAGATGTGAAAATATAGTTTTGGGATTGCAAGTATGAATAGCTGAGGAAGTTTGTTGAAGGTTCAGACCGCAAGAAGCGGGTTTCTGTCAATAATCGTACCCAGGCCAATCACTCTCTGCGACATGGTTCAGCTGTTTGTGTAAAGATAATAACATCAGCCCCTTCAGATATACTGTACATTGAGTACCAGCTAATGGCATCTAGGAAGAGCACAGATACAGGCTTAACTACTATAAACAGTTTCTGCCTCCCTCTAAATACAACTTCTTAAGTAGCAGGGCTCTATCTGTTGGCTGCCTCACAATTTCCATGGAAGGAGTCGGATTAATGTAAAGTGGGTTCTCGTAATAAAATGAAGGTGAAAGTATGTGCCGTATTTCAGACTTCTAAGTGTTGGTGCATGTGTGTTGTTTACGGCATTAAAATCCTTTAATGCCGTAAACGTAAAATCATGTGGGTTTCTCTGATGCTTTTTCTAGGGTGGTGAAATGCCTCTAGAGGAGCTGCTGACCCTGTATGGTTACAACATGGCCCACCCTGTCCTGCAGCAGCACCGTCAGCACACTGAGATGGCAACCATGCTCCCAGATACTTCATTAGACAAGGTGAGAACCACCAAGCCTATCAGCCATATTAAACTGTAGCAGTATTGGTGTTCTAGAACATAAAAGTGTGCTTCACACTGTCAAATTATGCTGCAGGGTTCATTGAAATCAATGTCTTGAGTAAAGCAAGGCTTTTGTGATTCAAAAACAAAAATGGAAAGAGAATTAGAAAGTTGCTTGCCAGTTGAATGATCAGTTAATGTCTGTTCAGATTGCCACGGATCTGTTCTCAGGAGTGGACGATGAGGACACTCTGTCCTCTGCTGATGACCAAAAATCATCCCATTCTTCTGATCTTTTGCAATGTCATCTGATAGGTATGATGCCACTGGTGCAGGTCCTAAAGAATCAGGTCTTAAACATTGGAAATCATGTTTTATTGGTACTCACAAAAGATACAAAATTATATTTTAAAGGGTCAATTGTCAGAATCATTAAGATGTGAGTGAAATTTGTGACATTTAGTGAACCATTTATTACTCATATAAACCACTTTGGGATTAAATTATGCAAATTATTTTATTTAATGATGTTCTTAAAGCCTTAAAGAAAGGCTTATTCTGCCAAACATATCATCAGATCAACCTTCCTGTAGAGTTTAGTTCCGACCTGCATTTAACATGCTGCTCCCATGACTAATGCATCTGATCCAGCCAATCAAAGGCTTTTAAAGAAGGTAATTAGCTGGAGCAGATTTGGTAGATTAATTAGAACTGGACACTGCAAGGGTGAGGGTTGGTGACCACTGATTGAACCATTTGAGTCACAAAGCTATCACAGTATTTATATTTCTCTGAGTGCCCTGTGATGATCCAGGTATGTGTTATCTAGGCCCAGCCCTTCTAAATGAAGAGAAGGAAGCAATGGTCAGCTCCTCAGAAGAAGATTCAAACAGCACTGTCCCTTCCAGTGATGGGCGCAAGGTAGAGCATTACTTGACCACATGATATAGTTTAATTATGCTGTATATGATACTAAAAAAATATTTTGTTTTGTGTTTTGTTTTTTACCGTCAGGACATCATGGTAGGTCCTCAGTACCAGGCCATTATCCCCCCTCTCGGCTCCTATACATGTTATGAGAAAGGTGCGTTTTCTTTTGTAGTCTACTTAGGGTGTCCCTTTCTCCATCACATGATGTTCCATACTATTTAGATACTTTTAAGGAAATGAGTCCGTTTCACTGTCCAGCCTATGAGAGCGAGGACCAGTTGTTATGGGCACCAGGGGTGATGTCTACGACAGCGGTGGAGGAGTTCTTACTGAATGCCCAGAGAAGAGCTGGACAGGATGGAGTTGTGGATACTCTGACCTCAGGAGACCTAGTCAAAGATAATGAGCAGGTTAGGACCAATACAACAGTTCCAACTAGTTAGTAGCACTAATGTACGTACACTCTCATTAAGATGCTGCAAACTGTTAGACTGAATGATTAATTACATTTTTCTTATTAGTGAACAGTTGAAACCATGACCTGAAAGAGCTATACTCCTTTTCTTTGATTGTATTAGCTTAGTGATGAGCAAGGCTTTTTTTTTTCCCCTTTCATCCTGTTTTATGAAGGCACTTTACGAGCTGGTGAAATGTAACTTCAATGCAGAGGAGGCTTTAAGGAGACTGCGGTTCAATGTGAAAGTGTTCAGTGGTAAGTCGTCATCTTCCAGTCTCATGCAGCACTTTCCTCTTTTTTTTTTTACATTGAAGCCTTTTATAGACAACTATGGCTGTTTGTAACATTTATGTAGGTAAAGTTCTCACTTTTATTTAACCACCAAACTGAAGGCATTCTACTTTGTAATGGTGGCCTGGCACTAAGACCAATAACTTCTCAGTGATTCTAAGAGACTAGGGGACCTCACTTTCAGGTTTATTTTATAGAGGCAGAGGCGCACCTTGTAGTTTGGTTAGTTTGTGTAAACCTTGTTCATTTCACCAGAGGAGCTTTGTGCTTGGAGTGAAGAGGAATGTCGGAACTTTGAGCATGGATATCGTGTCTATGGGAAGAATTTCCACCTCATACAGGCAAACAAGGTGAGTGTCCGTGCATAAAAACCCATTTCTAATTTCAAGAGCTCTCTGTAGAAACTTGTGAGTCAGTGAGTTCCAATTCAGCAACTCTAAAAAGATTACTGTTCTATCACTGCGCATGCAGCTAAAGCACACTCTTATCTCCCATCTGTGTGTGTGTCAGGTACGTACACGCTCAGTGGGAGAGTGTGTGGAGTATTACTACGTGTGGAAGAAGTCAGAGCGCCACGAGTACTTCACCCAGCAGTCCACTAAGCTGGGACGCAGAAAGTGCCCTCTCCAGTCAGGAAACATGTGTGTAAAGCCAAATTTCAGTGTACCATATATGCATTGTGTATATAGTATTTTCAGTGTTTTCTTTTTACTTGATTTATATTTATATTGTTCTTGTCTCTGTGCTGTCGTAGCATAAGCAGTTTCCTCTAGGATTAATAAAGATTTCTGATTCTGAGGCCTGTAAGGCTAATGGTTAAGCAGTTTGTGAGATTGTTCTAAAATCTTGACTGTCTGATTTGGTTGTTGACAGCCCAAAAAAGCTCTACTGGAGCAGATTTCTGGCATATGCTAAATTTTGTTTCTCTTGCAGTTTGAGCAGCCTCACAAACCACAGCCTCTGGTCAGACATAAGTGAGCACTATTTAGAAACTTTTAGGTGGTTAAGTCTTTTTATTTTTTTTTACTTTGTTCTGTTTGAGTAGAACTGCAAGGTAACAACTCTGCACTGTAGAAAATGTTTACTGTCCTACTTATGAACATCAGCTCCTATACATCATCTATGTTTTTTTTTTTTTTTACTTCAGTGCACACAAAGTGGCACAAACTAGCAAAGCTGCTGCAGCACACTTCCTCAAAATATTTTGAGGAAGTGTATTTTTTTTTAAATGGATGAATGAAATGAATTCATTGGTAATTGCCTTAATGGAAGCTTGTTCTTATATGTATGCTGTGTTCTTACTCTGAGAGATATGTAGAAGTACTTTTGTAGCTTCTTCTCAGAATGATTATCAATAATGGTTATTGAATAGAAAATATTGAATAGAAATCTGTTTGCTTACTGTACTAATTAACCATGTATATGTCTTTTATGGGTTTAGAGAGGAAGGAGAGGCAGATGCAGAGCAGAGTGAAGTGGATAGTTCAAACCTCCCAATCCACCTTCCCACACCACCCACTGAGGTCCAGATGGATCAGCCAGGTACCTACACTTACACCTTCATGACTGCCTTCTCACAGCCCATAGCAGGTCTGCTTTCACATACTTCTTAATTTCCATTTTTCAGTTGCTTCCATTCTTTTATATTCATTCATGTTTTTTTTCCTCCAAAACATAACAGTTAAGTTGCATTGTAATTATGGTTTGCTCCATCCTTTTCTGCATTTCCCCATTGTGTCTGTGCTGTGCTGTTTTTCTTTGTTCATGATCTTGTGTTCACCTGCATGGGGCTCCAGAGGAGGCGAGCCTGAGGTTCACTACTCAGGTGCAGGGTCGGCCGAGACGGAAACGTACTCCTCGCTTTCTTCTAAAACCCTGAGCTCACTGCACACTGACCACAAAATACCGTTCAGGGCAGCCAGGTAAACCAGATGAACGCCAGCCTGCAGAGAAGTAGAATGAAAGAGAATGAGGGTGGATTGGGCTTGTTACATCACAGTTTCACCTTGACAACATGATTCATGTTTTTCAATGTAGCACATAAGGATGCATTGACGTCTTTAACCATCCATGCATTATTTAGTTATATACTTCTGAAATCAGTGATTCTTATTCTGTTAATGTGTTACCTCTGATTCTCCTGGAAAAACGAAGTGCTGCTGACCATGAACAAAGCAACCTGGCAAAAATTTGTATTACTAATTGCAATACCATTTAACAGTGGAAGTCTTGTTTTTCATACACAGGAGTACAGACATACTTTGTTTAAAGATGAAGCCAAGATTAAAGTGATTTTAGATGTTCATATTTCAAAAGATCTACTTTTTTTCCAGCTCTCAATTGTACTGTAGCACCAGTAACCTTATAGCCTAGGTTGTAATGTAAAACATTGGCTGGATTAAGGAAAATATTGGGTTTTTCTAATGTTCTATATGGAACACACAGGAGAAAAAAGTCTAGTCTGGCTTAAAGGCTTTAATAAATTGGCTACCTATGAAATTGATCTTGATCTTTCTTTTATAATTAACTTTTCGATAATTTAATTTAGTTTATTTTGTTTGAGATGCTCTCCCCCTGGCCTGACTTCCCTCCTATTGCTTTCCTCAGGTGCTGAGCTGGAAATCAGGGAGGTGGAGCTCTGTGCAAGTCCTCACTCCAGCCTGAAGGGGGAGCCGTTGTACAGCACTTTTTTACCTCTTCTGGCTTTACAGGAGCTCCAGAGGCCTGTCGCTGGTTGTCTCAGCCCAGACATCTTGGCAGCCTCTCCCTCCAGTCAACTATATACCTCTCCTGACCCCCATGAGCAGGAACCAGACCTTTTAGCTTCAGACCTGTACCAGCCCCAGCTGATACCTTTAGCTGAAGATGGTGTACCCTCTGCCTCTCAGTGCAAAGTCTCCAGACAACTTCAGACCAACTTCTTCATACCTTCTACTCCTGTCCTGGCTCCCGCAATTGTTCCTTCCTTCTCAGTCCCTGACTTTAGGGCTGTGGGTGGCTTCCTGTGCCCATCCTCTGCGCTGTGCCCTCCGTCCCTCCAGCCGCGCTCACTTATGCAGTGATGACATGCACTGCAAAAAACATTCCTAAGCTGGAGATATCATCCACACCGCTGGGTGGGATGTGTCCTTTTTGCCAAAGTGGCACTGCTTGAAGCGTTCAGTTGGAACAGAAGTGAAGAACAGAAGTAATGTTACAGAGATAAGAGCTTTTTAAAATTCATTTGTGAAGTTCTGGCATTGTTGTTTTTTTCCTATCAGCATCCTGTTGGTTAGTTCTCTTTGTTTTTAAGAAGGTTGCCTTGTATTAGCTTCATTGGTACAGAATCCCTGCAGCACAAACTTTCCAAGAAAGCCTCAAGACAGTTTTCAGCAACCATCAGTTTAAACTGAACTTGTGTTCTCTCTAGTTTTGTGATGGCTTGAAGTCAGAAAAACACAGTTGCATTTGCTTTGAGGGTTATTGCAACCTTGTGTGTGTGTAACAGGTATATTGGTCAATGTTGAATCTGATAGTACCTTCACTTACCTCCTACCTTGCATCCCAGCTTTGTCCATTTAATTAGTAATTTGGACATAGTGGGTTTAATTGATTAAACTATGTGCCATCAGTGAACACTCACAGATCAACCATGATATGCAATGTTAATGACTGTTTTTCGTTATGTTCTTTGTGAAAAAAACCTTTGCTGACAATTTTGAAACTTTATCACAATCACAGACACATACATGACTGGACCAAGAGGCATGTTTGTTTGTGAAAGACAATTTAAAAAGTGGTAAACATAGCAGACAAGTGTACATTCATCTCCGATTCATAAACATTCCAAAGCACACATGGTTCTAGTCAGGTCACATAGAATCTGTAGATTCATAAATACACCCTGAGAGCTTTCTCGTTTTAATGAACATGCTGGAAATTTTCATACAAGACAAGTTCTTTGAGAAATTAACCTATTTATCTTGGAACAGAGCAGAAACCTGAAATGTATGCAAGATGATATTCCACTGGAATGAATGCCGGTTGTTGTTTTTAGTCTATAAAATGGCGATCGTGTGTCTGTGTAGTGAATGTCATTATTTTCATGTTGTAAGGTTGGAGGTAAATGACTGCTTGCTGGGTCTGGCAACCAGGCTTTGGAATCTGGATTCAACTGGCTCGACCTGTTCGAGCTTAACTGATACAGGAAGGCTCTGCTTGATTTGGTTTTTTTTTTGCATTTTGGAGTTATTCACATTTTTATGTCCAGTTGGTATGATTATTGCATAAAATCTATGGAGGCTTTAGCCTGGTTATGTTTTATCACATATCTTGGCGAATAAAATGTTTATGATCGTTGTTTAATTTGTTTTAGTGGATGCCAACGATTGTCTTGATTTTGGTTTGACTCTTGGAAAGCACATACTTTAGTCATTCTGTGATTTTAATGTTTGGGTATTCGTACCTGAAAGTTCCACTCTTTTTGCCATTCTTGTCATTTAACGAGGATGTAGTAACTGACAGTAGTCTGACCAGTTCAGTCAGAGGCACATAGAAGGCTGCAAATGTAGAGAACTGACCAACAGGTTCCAGAGGAGGAACAACAGTGTGGAGTGACTTTAGTGTCACAAGACTGCTAAGCGCTTGCCTGAGGAGAGGTTTTTGCTGTGAACCCTAATTTATACTTCATCAGAGCACATTTTCTAGATGATTTTTGTTTTACTGTGCTATATGATCCACACCTTTTATAGTGCTGGGAAATAGATAAGCTTCGGGTTCCCATGATTTCTGATTTCAGCTTGTGTAACAACCCACTGAGCAACACAGGAGTTCACTCAGTTAAACTCAAGTAAAAAATGCATACATGTATGAATTTGCACTTCTGTGAGGTGTCTGCTGGTGGAGCTCTTGGCCTGTTTTCTTAATAGCCAATTGTTTTTCATTGCATGTTTTATGAAAACTTGATTTTTGGAGTAAAATAGTTTTGTACAATTTTTTTGGGACATCCTGTTGCCTAATAGAGGGGAAAGAAAAAAAGCTTGCGAGATGCTTTCTAATGACCTGCTGCTTCTGGCCACTCTCTGCTTTGCTGTCATTCAGGTCATGGTTCCTGCTTCCCCATGGTAGTTTTTTCTTGTGCATTGAGAAACGTTTTCTTCAGGGTCCTGTTTCTTCTCATGGCCTGGATTTATTAATTGGAAATATTTAAATAGGGTTTTTTTTTTTCTTTTCAGTGATCCATTACCAAGTACAGCCTGAACGTTCACTGCCAATGTGATCTTGTTAAAGCTACTGGAGCTGGTTTACTGCAAACAGTTTACTCAGGTTTCTGACAGCATTGCTGTGGAGAATCCCTCGACTGGCCTGTCTGCGTGTATGTATGTGTGTATGTATGTGTGTATGAAGGTGTGAAAAGCATAAAAGCAGTGTGCTGTCCACTTACTTTAATACAGCACCTTAAACAGTCAAATCCAGCCTATTTGAGAGGTTGGCTCTCAACAGATCTTTTGGTTTAGAGGATTGAGAATTGCTCACCCAAATCTGCTTTTGTTGGTTGTACGCTCAACTGTTTGGAGCATTTTTGTTTGGTCTTGTTCATAGATTACAATACAGATCTTTAGGGTTATGAAAGGGATTAGAGACACTGCTTTTTTTCATAAAAAAAGAAAATACAAAGAACTATTGTTGCTTGTTATCTTGATTTATTGTCAATATTGCTATTGTATTTTGTAAATAAAATAAATTTAGGAACACTATGCTCTGCGTTCCTATTGCAAACTTGATGAAATGGACAAAAATGTGGATCATTTTGTGCTTTTGGCCACAGGAATAATTGTTTCATATTTTTATACACAGCAAAATTTCCTGTTGCATGCACACACACAATGCATTTCCTATAGGTGGAGTACTCTTAGCTTAATTTTTAAGTAGTTTTGGATTTAATGGAATAAACTGTTTGAATGTTCAGGTCTCTAGAATATTGTACTACTTTAATACAGATGTTAATCATTTCACTGTAAAAATACAGGTGCATTATTTATGTATGTTTCATAACTTTGGCAGTCAAACTTTCAGACTGACTTTTTTTTTCATCTAAAAATGCTCAGGGAATTTCTTCAGCCGCATAGTAACCTCAGATGCTCTATATGCAACACCACACTCGAACACGAAGAAACTACCATCTTGATCTACAAAAGTCTATCTACAAAAGTCTAACAACTGTGCTTCCATACAAAGAGCCAAAAGAACCTTTCAAGGGTTTGCTCCTTAAGGAACACTTTTTTTGAAGGGTCTTGTAAAAGAACCGCAACACAATAAACAGTATTCAATGGCAGTTTTTTCTTAAATTTGCTTTGGGCCTGTATTCCTGAAGCTGTGTGACGAGGACAGCTGATTTATGGTCAGTTATTGTGAATGAATTCGTAGTAAATAAAGAATCTGATCTTTGAGCATCACTCATACTATGAGAAATGTCATGAATGCATGTGTGTTTGATCATGCTTGTGCCATGGAGAAAGGCCTGATTTATAGTATTATGTAAATGATGGAAGGCTATCTGTTGTCATCCCTTATAACACTAAGGGATGGTTGTTTTCACCATTTTCATTGTATAAAAACAAGTTTTTGATGCTTAGTGTTGTTTAGAGACATAAGATTTTTTTCCCACAACTTTTTCTGAATGCACTGTGATGTCTATTAGTATTTCACCAAAAACTGCAAGGTGAACCACCAGCCCTTCATGATGTCCATAAAGTCATGATAAGCTGTGCTTTACATTGATTTTGCCACAGCTAAAACCCTCTTAACCACTGGTGCGTATTGCTTCTAGTGGCTAGATATACTTACAATGACAAATATATATTTATCTGTTTTACGTGAGACATTTTCATTTCTATGTCTCATGTAAAACTCATCTAGCATTTGCATAAGTGCATGAATCAGATCTGTTTTGGAATAATAAGGCACAAAAATTTAAATTTGGCAGCAATTAAAGTTCTCTCCTTATGTGGAGAAAAATGGTTGATCCCAAGAACACAGCCACAGAGAAGTATGGTGGTGGGAGCACCATAATAAAGGGCTGCTTCTCTGCAAACCATTCCGGGGCATCACACACCATAACAGAAACGTGAATGGAGTGATGTACTGGGAGAGTAGAGAGGCAACGGTACATGCTGTGTTATTGAACTGTTCAGTACGGCCCTTGTGGTTCAGTACACACAGGTGGTTTTACGGTATGTCACGTAGTTTTCCTGTCATTTATAAAGCTTCCTTATCACATTGCAGACTATACGTGCATTGTACATTTAGAAAATCTCTGCGGTTTATGAATTTTCCTGGACAGCCTTTCAGTTATCTGTATGCAAATATGAAAGAAATGCAAATTAGAGACGGGAAACAAACAATAAGTGAGACTGGCAAGCTCAAGTTAGGCTATTCTTATTGTGAATATACTAGTACATTCATTTCTTAGCAAATAGTATTGAGTCTATTTTAGTGAAACTTAAAATGCGAAGCACATCTGAAGGGGCATTTTTCAACCCCACTGTGCGAAAAGCTTTTGCATTCAATATGATGATCAGAAGGATCAGAAGACCACAAACAGACAGTACACTATATGGACAAAAGTTTTGAGACCAAGCTCTTAATTATTGATTTAATTATACTTAATTATTCCAGTGAACCTTAATACCCATGCTTCCGAATTTGTGGATACAGTTTGGAGAAGGCTCTTTTCTATTCCAGTATGACTGTGCCCCAGTGCACAAAGCGAGCTCCCTAAAGACATTGCTGGATGAGTTCGGTGTGGAAGAACCTGACTGGCCACACAGAGCCTTGACCTTAACTCCATCCGACACTTTTGGGATGAAGATTGTGAGCCAGACCTTCTCATTCAGCGATACCTGACGTCAGAAATTCCCACAGAAACCCCAAAATCTTGTGCCCCAAAAGCCTTCCAAGAAGAGAGAAAGTGTTATAGCTGTAAAGGGGGGACCAACTCTATATTAAAGTCTATTAATATGATCATTAAAATCCCTGTTGGTGTAATGGTTAGCCATCCCAATACTTTTGTCCATATAAGTGTACTTCTTTTATATGTTTCATTTTATGTTTTGATCAACTGGTCATATCCCATACAGTGGGAGTTTACTCAGTCTCTCACTGTTGCCACAAATAGGAAACACTTTATTTTCCCAATTATTTACTCTACTTACTTTTTATTAGTCTATAAGTGTAACAAAGAGTTTAAAGGGTTACATGCCTTATATCAATTTTTTATTTTCCTAAAAAATAAAGCTTGAAATCGCACCATAACCACGACCCAAAATCCTGATACATATCAACAGTGCTGGCAGGGATGAGGTGAGGTTCATAGATTGCTGACAAAAAAGGTTCATTGGGTTTTTAAAAAGTGCCATGTTTTGCAGTTTTGTGTGCAGTTTTTCAGCTATTGTGTGTGTGTGTGTATCACACCACTTCCTCTGATGACAGTGAGGGGCAGCCCTTTGCAGTTGTTTTGTACTAGTGAGAACAAACGTACCAGAGGCTGACTTAAGAAGCACAAGAGCTCATCGCTGGTTTGCTGGAATTATGAAGGTCAAAACCCACTGGACTGCACTGGACTAAACTGGTAATTGCATTGGACCATTTAAATTTTAAAGTTTTAAATGTACTTCACTTTCAGACATTTCATTTGCAAAACATGGTTTTCCAGAAGAGCATCGCCTAAAGCAATTTAAGCAATTTACTCCAGGATCAATAAAGTTTTCTGATTCTGACTCTGAAAAGGGTTCTTGAGAAACCTAGAAGTGAACATCTTCGTTTTCAGTTCAGATTTTGCTCTAGTTGAAATATTTCAGATTGATATTGTATGTGTCATAAACATCTCGTGTGTGGGGTGATTTTAAAGGGTCCATGTCCTTCATGTCTCCATGAGTTACTTTTTCCTTAAGGTCTACTCCTAACCTTTGAGTGATTTACCAGAAACAGCCACAATTTGACTTTACATGAGTATTTTCCAACCTCTTTTTATCCCTGTTTTTGTTCCCGTGCCTTTGAGCCTGATACATGTAAATGAGCTCTGCTTCTGACAGGCAGTCCGGTTTTGTGCCGCATGCCAAAAATCAGTCTAGATAATGTGAAACTGCTGCAGGCTGAACAGGTGTGTGGATGTAAATTAGCTGGTTCCCTTGATGTCAGAACAAACAAAAACAAAATACATAACAAAAGAAAAATGTTAGGAAACGTTTTGTTACTATATGTGGGCACACACTGGAACCTCAACACTGTTTGCTTTCTGTATCAAATCCATTTTTTAGAAAAAAGCAAGTGGATTTTGTTTTTTACATGATTACATAACATTCATTCTTTTGGCAGACACTTCTTTTTCTCTTTATATGATCTTGTGTACATTAATTTGACTAGAGATCATCTGAAATCCCAATAGACATTTTACAGTTGAAATTGAAAGAATGGTCTGTTAGAAAGCTTTCCACTTCCATAGACTTCCAGAAGTCCTGTCCGATTTTGCTTCTGTAGAGTAGCGCTGAAGCTAAAAGGGTTTAACTTTATTTCACAAAAGGTTATTCATAATAGACTAAAATGGAATAAAATAATGGATTAAATAAAATCATTTAAAGAATGCATAACAGAAAATTGGGAGTGCAATAGAAGTGGTGATGTTTAAAAGAAGGCAGAGGAGAATAGTGCTGCTGCAGTTGGTGCAGATCTAACACTGATTGGCAGTTTTTTTTACTCAGATTTCATTACTTCAGTGCAGATTTTGGAAGTGGTTTAGGACTCCTCTAATCCTCTAGTTTATGACTTTAAATGCCAGCCCCGATGTTTTCTGCAGTGATTTCTTGTTGCAGCGATGTCAAATGTGAAGTTTTCACAAAGTGCTTACAGCAGCAATCAGAATGATTTGATCAAACGGAGGAACAGTTATTTAGGGGAAGTGGGGGATGAGACATACTGTTTGGGGAACAAATGGGGGGGGGGGCTGGGGCATGTACGGTCTCTGTGTCTCTGTGTAGTGTCTCTGTGTTTCCCTCATACAAACCGCTGGCTAGATAAGTGGCTAGGTCCGAGAAAAATGTTTTTTAAAAGTGCAGGGGACACGCTCCGGCGGCCATGGTGTTATCTGAACGAATGTTAGCTAAAGCCCAAAATTGGAAAAGTGGCTTTATGGGAATATGACCTTGGGACCAAATATCTGTTTACCCATGCTCTTCCAAATTAGTTGACACGTATGTGTTTCACAATGCATGTTCCAGTAACATCCTTCCAGAAGATCCACAGAAACCCTGCCGCTGTACAGACGTCACCATAGACCAAGACCCTATCAGTTCGTCCGGTAAATATCAACTGGGGCTAAAATGTCAAGCTAAAAGAAATATCAACGATGCTCATGGTTTATGTTTATGAATTGGCATAGCTTTGAAGTTTATAACACAGGGCGACTTACTGTGAGCAGCCATTTCGGACAACAACAGGGCTGTTTTTCACAGAGCCGTAGTAGAACAGAAGAATCTTATAGTCAGACTTAATGAAGATATGAATGCAGTTGAGTAGGTTCAGAGAAGTATTTTTATTGAACAAAACAATGGTCAACAATTTTTAGACATTGTTTGCCACTGTAACCTCTTAGCTCCAAAAGACATACAACCTAAAGAATAAAATGTGTACTCTCAGCTGGTCTTCTAGAATCTAGAATAGAAATGTAAGTACATTTTGCTGAACTATACCTTTAAAACAGTTTTTTTCAGTCTCATACTCTCCACCCTTCACTGGTGTCATTTACATTTACCCTTTCTTTGCCTCTCTCTCCTTTACCTTTAACACAGGGCTCATCGGTATCTGGCTAATTATGGACTATAGGATGCTTATTGTCTTTTGTCTTCTCAGTGGACCATTAAAAGCATCAGGTTTGTTTCTGGTTTTATTAAGGTATTAAGGTACGGTTGAGCTTTTTCTGTCGGTCCATTCATTATTAAATGTTCCAATGGAAAATGTTTTTTTTACCTGTGGAAAAAAAACAGAAGAAACATAGTTCTGAGGTTTTGATCTGACAGCAGCATATTCACTTCTAGAGAAACATACCCAAACTGTTCACAGTGGCTCTGATGAGTTTAATGTCTGAAAAAACCCTTGCAGAGGGACATCAGATGAAATGGTGATGATTCAGACTGTTTTACTCCCAGGTGAATTTGAGGATTTGCTGAGTGAAAATATGTTATACACTCCCTACAAAGATCAGATTTCAAATATTGCACTTTCACATTTTTATTAATATTTCTGCTTTTACATGTGCAAACATTTCTATTTAGTTTTATTGCTTATATTGAAACATGTTTACGTTTTTTTTTACAAAATTGTGTACTAAAATTGCATTCTTTGCAAAGGATTCAACCATATTTTCACAAAGAAAATCAACAAAAACAGATTTTGACCAAGAGCATCCTGGCTCTTGCATACAAATGTACAGGAGGGCAAAATAGTCCCCAAAGAAAAGATATTTTATTCCGTTTTTCCACTATTGTGCCATTATCAACATTACATATAAAACTCAGAAGACATGTAGATTATGGTTTTGGACGGTAAACCAAATAAGATGCACGGATATCGCACTGCCTGACCTCCCTCACCATCACTGTGAAGAAATCTCACTAACCCAAGGTTCTCTACTTTGTCACTCCAATCCACTCTGAGTTAGTTTGTTTACATCACATGATGATGGAATTCTTTAGAACGTTTAAAAAATTTCCTTCTCTTGACTGTTTTTTAGGGTCACTTTACACCCCCAGAGAGCTCAAGTGTGTGTGCTATGCTTACAAAAATGTCACCTGCTACTGGACGCCTGCAGTAAATGCTTACTCTGATACAAACTACACCCTGCAAGTCAACATGTGAGTGTGTGTGATCCTCCTGTGCTCCTAGGCTTTCACTCACACACTTTTCAAGATATGACTGATTTCTCTTAAGCTTGATCATATATTGATCAAGTCGTTTATTCAGTATCTGCGTTTTAATGGTGGAAAAAGAAAAAAAACCCTGGTGTTTTCTCAGAGCTGGTGCTTCCTGGGTGGGCTGATAAGGGTTAGGTTATACCTACATAACAGGATGCAGAAAAGTGCAAACCTAGATATTTTATGCTGATATGATCAGAGTGCCAGATGGAGCAGATATATGGACCGCTTTACGTTCCCTTTAGGGAAAGAGCAACTAACTGAATATCTTTTCAAGTATTCAAGTGTTAGTCAAAAGGCTGTGTGGTCTTGGCATATTATGTGCTGTCCACTGAAAATCCTGTATCCATTTTTCTCTGTTTTTAGTTTTCCATGTCAATTTAAATGGCATCTTGAACAGCCAGTGCCCCTCAAATTAGGTGAAACCTTCACAAGGAATGATAGAAATTATCTAAAACTACCTGGAATGGTTTAAACTAGCAGTGAGTTTGCAGTGAGGAATGTTCTTGCATGGGTTTGTATGCACGTGTGTTAATGTGTGTGGGGTTTTTTTTACAGGACAGGGGGGGAAAGTTATCAATGTCATTCGGCTGAGCCACGCTGCTCTGTGAAATTGATAGACTCTCTGTACCGAGAATACTGCATTCAGGTCTTCGCACATAGTGTCCACCACTCATTAGCCAGCTTGGATATGCTCTGCCTGAATGGCACCGATGCAGGTATTGTCTAAAGAACCTCATGTACTGTTTGCAGAACCCCATTTACTGCTTTTAGAATCTTTTACCCTTAGCCCTGACGTTAAGCTTGGGGTCAGTTTAAATTCCCTTAGCCCTCACGTTAAGCTTCTTTATTCTTGGGGTCAAAAAATGGTTGAAATTAAAATTGCTACTCAGGTTTATGTGTTTTAGGTACATTATGCTTCTTTGTTGATGACCTAAACAGTGCTTTAAACAATATGTACATTTCCTAACACCCCCACAGCATGGACTATATCATAGTTCTGGTGGAAAACATGTTTTTCCCTCTGATGTCCTGTGACTTATAAGATGTTCTCGCCCTCCCACGGGTGAGATTTTGTTCGGTTATGACCCTAAAGCAAAGGGAACATTTTATTGAAGATGATAAGTGCCCTCAATATCATCCAGAACAGCCAAAATGTTGATGAAACAGTAACTGTTAAATGTTTTATACAGTCTTAAACAGTCTGGGGACAAAATGACCCCAAAGATCACAAAACGTAAACAGGATGTTAATTTAGTGTTTAGCCAATTGTCCCCATTGAATTACATTGAGAATGACACAAACATTATCAGTTATTTATTTAGAGACATTAAAGATTGAATTGGGTCAAACTGATCGTAGAACTGTATGTAGAATCTCAGGTATTGTCTAAAATGTCCGGTTCTGTCTAAAACTTCAGATTCTCATTATTAAATGACAGGTAACGTCTAGAGAACCTCAGCTACTGTATAGAACTTTATGCGTTAACTATAGGTTTATCAGGTGCTGTCTATAAGCCTAGATCTATAGAATCTCAGGGAGTATCTATAACAGAGGGTCAATGTGAAGTCCACAATATAAAATAATCTTCTAGTGTCTAGTTGATAAAGTCCTGATTTTTTTCTCTCCACCCAGCGAAGCTGCCTGAACCGGAAGGTTTCCGGCTGTACCGAGAGATCGGGCAGCCACGATGTCTGAGGCTGAACTGGTCTACCAAAAAGATCCCTTTAACCGAGTCTGACCAAGGCTTTCTGCTTTATCAGCTGCAGTACAGCACACCAGATCAGGTCAGAAACCTCTGTGAACACACACCTCCAGAGCCAAGCTGGTGGAACACCTGCTTAAAAAAAGTCAAGTGTGGACACCTCCTAAAGTAAAGTATGGGCCACACCTCAGTTATCCTGTTTGTGCACCTTACTATGTTATGGCCACAACTGCCTTACAAAGTCACGGGTATGCATCAGGATCCCATTCCCATACTTTTGTATTCACAACTGATGTCACCCCATGTGTGTCTCTATTCACGCGCATTTGGAAGAAGTTCCATCTCAGTGTTAGATATCCTCCTACACTGGCATTTAAAAAAAATGCCTAAAGACCCACTTTTCTTTTCATTTTTAATGAACATAATCCACAAATGTAAATAGTAGAAAACAACAATATTTCTAACAAAAAACAAAACAAAGGGACAAGGGCGATTGCCTCAGAATCAGAATTAGAAAGCGTATTGATCCCGGAGGAAATTACTTATATTATGAAAGCACAGACTGAAAGACAAGAACAAAACTTAGTTTAAATCAAATTAAGTCAAAACTCTAAATAAACTGATTACATTGTGCTATATACAAAATGCTGTGGAAAGAGAGGTTTACTTTAGATGTAGTAGTTTACTAACGAACGTGAATACTGTTTTGAAGTTCTCCATACTGACTCTGTCACTGTGTGTAATAGTGAGAAAAGTAGTGAAACTGCCCATCATAAGACGTTTGCACATAAACTTTAGCACATGATTAGTTATATAAGTAGTTATATTGCAGATGATTGCACATAATTAACAACTGTACATAATAACAGAGATAATAGATACACTTTATGCAAAAAAAGATAATAATACATAAGCATATATAGATAAAGGTAAGAAACATATTGTCTCACTACTGAAGTAAAATCATCACTTCACTCTGGTTAACACACTGCAGCAGACCTCAGGCATGTTAACATTAGCAAGCAGTGTGAAAAAGGGCTGCTGCTGGGATGAATCTATTCTATCTTAATAATTAGAACCATTTTGTTGAGACCTGTTTTTAAGTAGGATGTTTAGAAGACCTCCATTCCAACTGTACTCATTTTTTGGCAGCAACCATGGCTACCATGTGGGCTCACCTCAAGAGCCACGTTTCTTATTTGGCTGATGAGCATGCGTAAGCTTTTAATATAGTCTTATTTACTTTTACTTAGACATGCATGAAATCTTGGCCAGTGTTCTTTAAGTACTGATTCACCAAATGATGGAAGGACCATACTGGAACATACTGTGGCAAATGTATTACAGTAACAATAAAGATTGTTATACTACTCACCAAGCTCACACTTCTTGGTTACAGAAATGCTTCTATTAAAACTGTTTCCTAATGGTTCTATAATGCACATGTTCTCACCCTTGGTCCTGGAGTGCCCTGCACATTTGAATGTTTTCCTTCCTGAACACACTGCCTTTAACTCTGGAAAGGCTTTTAATCAGCTGAGTAATTGGATTTGCCTGGAGCTGAAGCAGGAAAAATGTGCAGAGGAAAGGGGCCCCAGGACCAGGACACTGTCGGTTTAAAGAGCATATTCATTATTTTATATAATTATCTGCAAGTATATTGGCTTCTCGTCATTAAAAACCATGATTCCAAATTGGTACTTCATATAGTGATACTGTTGTGTGTTTCTGTCATGCTTCAGCCTGACCCGCTGCCTTTGGATGTGGATCTGAGCGAGAAGGTGCAGTGTGTGTTCTCACCGTGTACGCAGTACGCTGTAAGAATGCGTTATCGCTACAAGCACAAGTTAAGCCACTGGAGTGAATGGAGCCTCACTGCTACGCGGCGCACTGATGCAGAGGGTAATGGCCTGTAAACTGTGGAGCTAGTTTGTTATTTGTTTGTTTATGTTCTGTAAAAAAACAGGTACTGAAGTAATACCTAGGGATGGATGCTTCATGTCCAAAGGTTTGCAGATACCAGGTCATCTAGTGAAAGTAGGGGTATAAATAGAGTTTGGCCCTCTTTGCTGGGGCACCACCTTCCACTCAAGCAACTCAAACAAGTCAAACTTGAATTGTCTCTGTAAATAACCTTCTATTTATTACACTGCACATGATCTGTCCTGCTGCTGCTATATTTGCACAATTATATTACTGTATTACTATATTACCTCTGTTCTGCGTTCTTAAACACGTAACTCTCTGTTCTGCATTTTTGCACACAACTCTCTGCTCTATCTGTCATAATACTGTTTAATTCATTTAAACTAGTACTGTAGCTATTGTCGACTGCACTAAATGTTGTCTTGTCTGGCTGTTTTGTTGCTCTTGTGTTTTTCTTGCACTCTCTTTTGTCCTTTTTGCCTTGAGCTGTTTCTGTTCTTGTGTTGCTGCATCCAAGGGGAACATTGCTTCATTTCAATTCAATTCAATTTGATTTTATTTCTATAGCGCTTTTTACTACCAAGTTGTCACAAAGCAGCTTTACAGAGTCCAGGACCAAGCCCATAGTGAGCAGCCAAAGGCGACTGAGGTGAAGAAAAACTCCCTAAAGCCGGAGGAAGAAACCTCTGGAGGAACCAGGGCTCAAAAGAGAAGCCCATCTTCCTCTGGCCGACCCAGACGGAATGGAAACAAGAGACTTTATTGAGATAACTGACAAAAGAAGGGCTTCATGAATAAACATATTGACAGATTGGCCATCTACAGCTAACAGAGTTGGATTTAAAAACTTTTAAGCCTGGACTTATCTGGTTTCAATGTGTGAATATGGCTGAAATGACGATAAAGCTACTTGACTTTACGTGACTACAGTTCCAGGATGCTTTTTCCTAGATATAAACCATTGCAGTAAGGCTTTGATTGCATTCAGACACAAGAGCATTGCATTTGCCGAGTACTAATGTTGGTTGATTAGTTCTGAATCACAACCGTCACTCCAATTCCTTTCAAATATATTGAATATGGCGTAATCACCATAGAAAATGCACTGATCCACATTCCACTGCGGGGGGGCTTTGTGCCCTTCTCTTTAATGCCTGGCAATGGGCATGGTGAACCCCAGAGCCATATAATATATGTATAATAGCCAGATGTTAATCCACAGTACGCTGCGAGTCTCTTGTGACAAAACAACGCACAAAGGAACGTTGCATAATTGGTGGCCCCTGATCCACTAAAAAGGAAACTGATCTTTTGACCCTCTGGAGAAACGTGGCAGCTCCACATAAATGAGTAAGGAGACTCTAATGCTAGTCACACTGAATGGTGACTTCAGTTTACTGCAGACATGGAGAAGAATTAATTGTGTCACATAGTGAAGTACCTACCATTGCGAATAGTGATGCAGACTGATGAGAAAGGGTTCGAATTTATTTACTGGTTCATATTCTATTTATTTCTCTGAACACTTCACCCTTATACAGTGCTATACTAAGAGGGAGTACAGTTCAGTCACAGCCTTAGTATACATTCTGCTGCACCTACTTTTGGTGATATAGCGCTTGGTATCTCTATTTATTTGGCAGCAAGACTAAAGACTGTGCTGAACTTTCATTAGCTTCAACCCTGATACCAAAGACTGAGGTCAACACCCTTGAGTACTGTTATATTCAGTTATGACCAGACACCAAAAACTATAAAATTGCACCGGTCTCATTCATTTTGACCAGCTTTCCTGTGTGTGTGTGTGTGTGTGTGTGTGTGTGTGTGTGTGTGTGTGTGTGTGTGTGTGTGTGTGTGTGTGTGTG
>JBBPDC010152394.1:0-20740 GCA_037974485.1 Hemigrammopetersius urotaenia | reverse complement strand
GTTGGGGGGGGGGGGGGGGGGTTTTATTTGTGTGTGTACGTCTATGTTTATGTACCTGTGTGTGTGTGTATGAGAATGTATGTGACCTACATTAGCCTGGTGTAGGTTTTCTCCTGGTAGATCTGGTTCCTGATGTAGTCTATGTAGACAGAGAAGTGTTTCACTGCGTGTTGATGAATGATGTCGCACACGTCTGAGACGACCACGCTCTCGTCCATCCTGTCCAGAAGGTCCTGCATGAACCTGCAAGAAGAAACACGTATGACTCCCTAACACAACTGAGCTTGATGACTCACACATTCACACTATGAAGTAGACGAAATTTTAGGGGAAAACCACGTCTTAAGGTCCTCCTTGTCCTCATCCCTCTTCCTATAAGAGTCCCCATGTCTCCCAGTCCTGGAGCTGGTGTTCCTCCCAGTTCTGTCTGTGAGTTCCACCCAGTTCTCCTCTCTGCTCTGCTCCTTCTGCACTCCTGCCCTCCCTCACTGACCACTGCTTCCTCTGTAGGACTGTTCTTTTGAGCTGCGACTTGACTTCTTGTTTGGTACCTGGTACTTCACTTGTGTTTCACAGTAGTCAGTCTCAGGTACCAAGTACTAGATTTAGCTAATGCAAAACCGAAAGAGTCGAGTCAGGAACATGTAGCGGATCTAACAGTCATTCCAGAATGGTGTTGGGCCCCAGAGGAGCATCAGTTCCTCTTTTGATTCTTGGTTTCTTCATGTTTTTAGATACAGATCCTGTCCAAGTTTCCCCACCAACCCATCAGTAAAACACCAAAACAAAGCTCAGTATTCTGAGCCCTCCTAAAGTCTTACAGTCTTAGTCTTACACTCCTACTGTCCAACACTCTAACAGTCCTATAGTCCAAAACTCCTACAGTCCTAGTCCTACAGTCTTAGTAGTCTTGATGTTCAACAGTCCAGCAGTCTAACATTCCAACAGTCCTACAACTATTTCTCAAACCACAGCAACATGTTTCGTGCCTCACCTCTCACTGACATCGTACACCTGCAGGGTGTTGGAGAACAGTGATTTCCTGTCATGTATGACCAGTGTATCGTTGAGCTCCCTCGACCCCAGGAAGTGATCTCTGAGCACCCGCAGCGACCGCAGGTATGAGTCCTCTGACACCAGCACCTCGAACATACACTGACACAGGGTCATAGGTCAACACCTTGAACATACACTGAAACAAGTTGAAAGGTCATCGCCTCTAACATGCACTGACAGAGGGGTCTGTCAGTGCATTCCCATCCCATACACATTCCTGTCCTTATCTCCGTCCCCATCCCTGTACCTATCCCCATCCTTGTCCCTGTTTCTGTCCCCATCCTCATCCTCGTCCCTGTCCCTATCCCTATCCTCCTTGCTGTCTCTGTCCTGATCTCATCTCCATCCCCATCCTTGGGTATGTCCCCATCTACGTCTCCATCCCTATCTTCATTCATCGTCCGCTTCTCAACCCCTGTCTCATCCTTGTCCCTGTCCCCACTCACCTCCTGCCGCTGTGTCTCATTGTAGGACAGTTTCTGCAGGACACCGCTCTCCTTTACCACAGGATTCTCCTGCCACAGTCGGACCTCCCTGCGGGGGCCACTGGGGGCCCCCAGCCCCAGACTCTCACTCACACTCTTCCGGCACGGGCGGGACGAAGGGCTCCCACACTGCAGCAGAGCTTCAGCCTCACACACCTTCTGCTGGTACATCTGATACAGTGGCTCTACATACACACACATACACATCACACACACATACACACAGCATCAGCTTGTTCCGCACATTTGTTGGATTCAGGAATTTACATGTATTTGCTCTAATAAATCTCACCATAATCAGAGTTCTGCACCCAGTCAGTACTGATTTTCCTCCTCCCGCTGAGAGTGAGAGACAGAACACAGGAAGAGTGTTAGTGGTTGTGTTCAGCATGTTTTCAAGTTGTGTGAGTGGTGTTGCCATTGTGTACTGTTGTGATGAATGCTGAAGTATTGTGCTGTGTTGTGATGGATGGTGTTGTGTGTTGTGCTGTGTTGTGATGGATGGTGTTGTGTGTTGTAAATAAAGTCTTACTCCGTTTCCTTCTCTGATGGTTTGTCATCGATTCTTTTTTCTTCTGAAAACAGATGTTCAGAAACATTAATATTCACATACACACAAACATGCTATGCTACTGGATAATGATAGTAATGCTAATGATGCTGTGCTAATGATGGTTGTCCTTATGATGGTTTGCTGTTGATACTATGGTAGTGATGCTATGCTCATGATGGTTATGTTAATGATACTATATCCTCATAATGATAATGATGGTAATGCTAATGATGTTAATGCAAATGATGCTTTGCTAATGATGATCACACACACCAATCAGGTGCATTAAGAGCGAGATATTACCTAACTTTTGTTTCCTTTCACAGCTGCTGGGTGATCTGATTGGTGGGCGTCCTCCTCTAGGGGACAGCATGTAGGCCAGGACAGGCTGGGTGGCCCGTCTGTCTTTCTGACGATGTTTGGACTGTCTGCGTGGTGGAGGTGTGGGTCTTGGGGGTGGAACTGGGGGCATGGCGGTGTTCTCGATGGATGGCTGGAGCTCTAAGTAGAGTGGCTCCTCGGCAGGGGCTGGGTCCTTATTGAGGGGTGGGTCCTGGGAAGAGGGTGGGGTCTCTGATGGAGCTAGACTGGGCAGTAACACATCCAGTCTTTCATACAGGCTCTCAGTCTCAGACACCCGGCGGCCATGATGGAGCTGAAAACTGCGGCAGTTTATGCACTGAGGCATCGTTGGAGATTTTTCAGGGGCTGTGTGTTTGGAAGGAGGAGACACGTCAGCAGTCGTCTTGCTATCTCTGTAGGGCATGTCCCCTCTGGACAAGCTTATTCTTTTATCTTCCCTTTTCAGTGACCCATTGCTCTGCTCATGCTTGTTCCCTTCGTCCACTTTCAGAGGAACCCACACCAGTTTCATGCCAGGCCGCTGCATGTGGCACAGACAGTGGCAGTGTGTCTCCTGAAGGGAGCAGGAGGACGTCATTGGCCCTGCCTCCTCCAGCCTAACCCCGCCCAAACCATCCTCCATCTCACTCCCATCAGGCTCTGGGGACACAGTGGCAGCTCATTAGAATTTCCCATTTGTTTAAACTGACATCTTGGGGTGTATATTGGGGGACTAGGGATGTTTAGGGGTTGGGGGATTGGGGGGCATTTGTGAGGGAGAGCAGCTTATGATAAATGGTTTAAAGGAACAGTTTAGTGACAGATCAGTAACAGATTAACAGCTCACAGTAAGTCGTACTTTTGTCCTAAACCACGTCCACAAGCCTGATCCATCTTAAGGAAGAGCTGGATGTGGTTGGAGGGTCCAGAGAAGGTCGGTTTTGTTGTTTAGGACAAAAGATAATGGAAAAAGACTATAGACTTCTATTTTTGCAATGTTAGTATTAGCCTCATAGCTTCAGTTCTGTATTAAGGAGAAAAATTTGGACTCAAAACATATATTGACTGATGAACTGATCTGTGGTCAGTGGGATGCAGTGTTGAGTTTTGGAAAAGAAAACACAGGTGGGGGATGAGTGCCCCCTGTCTCCCCATTCCCCAGTCCCCCTGTGGGTGGATGTGAGAGTTTTGGAGCTATGCAGGAAGTCCATTATGAGTGCAGGAGGTGAAGTGTGTGTGTGTGCTAGATGTGAAGTGTGTGTGCGGTAAGTGGGTGAGATGAGGGGGTTTTCAGTGTTTAATGATAGTGATATATTGAAAGTAACCGGTGATGTGATCCTGGTGGAAGTCACATGTCCCCACATGACTGAAACTGTACCTGATCTTCCGTTCTCCACATTCACAGCAGGCTGGTCCCTCCTGTCCTCCGTCTGTTTGTTCTTCTGTTTCTCCTCTGATTTCTGGATTTGTTCTCTATTCTCCTGTTTCTCCTGGGGTTTCTGGATTTGTTCTCTGTTCTCCTGTTTCTCCTCCCATTTCTGGATTTGTTCTCTGTTCTCCTGTTTCTCCTCCCATTTCTGGATTTGTTTTTTGTTCTCCTGTTTTTCCTTGGGTTTCTGGGTTTGTCCTGCCGTCCACTGGAACCCTGTTTTATTGTCCTGTTTACTGGTGAGGCTGAGTGCCCTCTGTCGGACTGTCCCTGGCTCAATCCTGCTGATGACCCTGTCCAGCACAACGGGGCCACGGGCAGAGTTCTGTCCCCGTGTTAACTGCAGGCATGGTTTTGGTGGAAGGTTTGGCTTCTGACTGATGTTAGGTTTCAGGGCAGCCATATCTGTGTCCTCCCCTGAAGTCCAGCCTCCCTGGGTGTCCCGCACTAAAGCAACACTCAACCAATTTATTCTTTGAAAAAGAATCACAGAATATCAGCATGGAGATGAGTAATAGCGAATAACAGACAGGAAACTGTCTCCAACACAGACTTTACACAGCGCCTCGTACTCAGAGCTGAGGTTAAACTGTCTGAGCACATCAAGTCCACTTCGCAGAACAAAGTAACTTGCAAATGACTAATTTAAATAAAATCTTATTACAATAACAAATACAAGTTCAGAAGGTATTTCTCATATTTTGAAGAAGCAAAGATTTGGTTTGACGACAACAATTCAATCCAAAACAGAAGAGGATCCAGAACGGACCCCTGAGGAACACCTGAGTGTCTCTATGCTGGGGTATTCCTCCAAACACTCACTCTGGAGTGTAAAACACTCATTCTGACACACTCCGGTGTGAAAAACCTCACTATCATTGAATCAGATATTTGAGCATCTGAAATCATCACTTTCGCAATTTCTGCTGTCAGATTGACAGACACTGTCTGACAGACGACTGATGGACCGACAAACAGATGGACAGACAGACTGACTGACAGACAGAGAGACTGGTGGACGGATGAACCTAAGCTTCCTGCTGAAAGCAGTTGTTTTGAACACACTTTGTCACTGCATTTTCTAAATGATGGACTAGACTGAAGTGCGTTTTGCGTTACCTGTATGCTGAGGTCAGATCTGGCAGTGCGAGGGGAGCTGCGACTCTGCTGATAAAAACAATGGTCAGTCCTTCTCCTTTCGACTGTTTCTTCTCCAGAGGGGAAGTTTCAGTACGAACCGCCTGATGCATTTAGGGAAGAGGTGTGTGTCTGTGTGTATGTGTGTGTGTGTGTGTGTTGTCCCACTCCACTGGAACCAGCCCTCTCCACCTGTACATATCCTCTCTCTCCACACTCCTTTAAGAAAGAGGCTTATAGAAATGATTATGTTGATGAATATTTTTGATTTTATAAGATTTTTTTTCAGCATTTGTTTAGAAAGATCAAACCTCAGAACTCAATGCTTTCTGAAATGACAGTGATAAATAAATAAATGAATATAATATTATTAAATAAATATTAAGAATATATGAGGAAGATACACTAAGCAATATACACACTCACACACTGCTGTAGTGAAAGTGGGCGGGGTCTGAGAGGGGAAGTGAAGTGAGAACAGGAATTCCCGTTAGGAGAAAAAACACTTTCAGTATTGAGTAAAAAAACAGGACAATTCACTTTCAGTCTGCTTCGTTTATTACTTTATTAATCATATTATTACTGCATTAGTTTTAAGAATTTGTTAAAATAATTTAAGCTTAAATAAAGACCGTGTGTGTGAGAGAGAGACTGTAATGTCTAATATGTTCTCTGCTAACAGCTCTGTTCTCTCTCTCTCTCTCTCTCTCTCTCTCTCTCTTTCTCTGTCTCTGTCTCTCTCCTTGTTCTCTCTCTCTGTGTTCTGTCTGTCTCTTCTCTTTCTCTCTCTCTCTCACACACAAACACACTCACACACACACACACACACACATTCAAACACACACACTCTTTCTGTTCACCCCCCCTCTCTTTCCCTCTCTCTCTACAGAAGGACACACCCCCCTCCTGAAGATTGTACATAGTTGGGGTCGAGGTCGTTGGGGAGTTTTCCATTCTCTGCCCAGATGTTTAGTTCTCCGAAGACACCGGTCTCGACCATCTCCTCCTGCCACGGAATCGGGATGTTTCCAGAGGAAAATTCCTCGTAAAACTCATTATCCTTCTGGTCGATCAGCACCCCCTTCACAGTGCTGAACGCACCCACATCATCAATATCCTTTGCATAAACCATCTTCGGGTCTGGGATGAAAGGGGGGGGCAACATCCCTGAGAGAGAGAGAGATAGAGAGAAACAGTCTGAGACTAAAGGTTACAAAAATAGTTCAAAAGGTAAATAATAAAAGTGTGCAATACACTACATTTGAATTAATTATTTAATTTCAAGATTCAAGATTCAAGATTTTTATTTGCCATTTGTGCATGAGACCAGCAGTCCATGCACATTGGAGTTCTTGTGCAAAGCTCTCCGAGTCAGGTTACATTTTTTGATAGGTAGAAAAGACAGGAAAAATAAAGCAGAGAATAGAGCAGTCTACTAGTAGTATATAAAATATAAAGATATATAGAGATAGAAGTATCACTGTACAAGAGGGTTATCTACAAAGGATTTTTTTTTAATACATATACTTGCACATTTTAATATTGCACCTTTGAATATTTCACATTTTACTATAGCATTTTGAGTATAACAATGTGATTAATCGTGACAAATCGCCGAAAACCATGTGATTAATCGTGATTAAAATTTTTTAATGGTTCCCCAGTATTAAAAATAATATAATAATGAAAGTGTGTGTACCCGCCTCCAGCCGCCCCCAGTTCAGGTCTTTGAAGAAGCTTTGGTTCTTCAATTCACTGCATTCGTTGTTTTTGAAACCCAGACGCTTCTCTGGATTCTTCTCCATCAAACCCTCGCAGATGTCCTTCAGCTCCTTACTGAAGGTAGGGGGGTACGAGACGGGGTCGTTCAGAATCCGCCGGGTCACCTCAGTGTTCTCCACCTGGAGGAGGGGGAAGACCACATGGTGTGACTGACAGCTTTGAGTTGTGTATGTGTGTGTGTACACAAGTATGGAACTGAACAGCTTTGGCTTAGTTCTTAAGACAATTCTCCTGAATTCCAAATAAAAAGGTGTCATGAAGCAGATTGAGGTACTTGTGTAGGAATTTAACAGACACTAGCATGGGATGGTCATCATATTCATAGAGATGCTGATTTAAAATTAAATTGCAGCGGTCTCTTATTTTTTTCCTTTCTATTTTTTTTCTCATTTGTGTGCATATATGTGTGAGAATGTGTGTGTTTGTGTATATGTGTACCTGCTCTCCTCGAACTCTGAATGGCCCTTTAGCTGCCACCATCTCATACAGTGTCACTCCCAGAGTAAAATAGTCCACTGTGTAATTATACTCTACTTTCTGCAGCAGCTCCGGAGCCATAAACCCTGAGAGAGAGATTTAGAATTTTGAACACCTTTATTCAATCAAATATTTAGTTAATCACATCTCCATTGTGAGTCACCAGTAAAAAAACGAAAACCCCTTCTTTGATTACATTTATGAACATTTTATCCAAAAACATTTTTAATGTAGGTAAGCAGGTTGTTTGTGCTCTTGTAAAAAGCAAAATCAACATGAATGTGTTGTTCCACCCTAAACTAATATGAAACATTAATGTCTTGCCCCTCCCTATCCTATCCTATCCCTATCCCAGCTTTATTCAACACAGTTTCAGTCGTTTTTAAAAACAAGCCGTTTGAATTGCTTCCTTATTCTGACGTCAGAATAAGGGAAATTTGCATAGAACCACCATTGGTTGAGCCCCCACCCACTAGATTAGTTGGATGTCTGCCATTTTTTTCTACTGGTATTATGAGCATGCATAAGACGCTGAGCGCTATGGCAACAGGCAGAGGCAAGTCACACATGAAGTGTTGTGTTCATCTTGCTCTGGGTCCGACTCAGGGTCGAACATATAGGGCTGGAGAGTGCCTATGTTTTCTGCCTTTTTCATGTGTGTTAAGTGTCCCAATACATCTGGCCACCTAGTGTATCTCTCACTTCAGGCTGGTCACGATACAGGATAGAACCACTGTCACAGATGGATGGAAGGAAAGAAAGAAAGAAAGAAACACTTTCCCTGATGGTAAGGACATGGATTCTAATGTGTAAAATCCAGAATTAAAACGTGCAGCGTTACCATGGCATGGGTGGTGCATGGCCAGAAACAGCTCATTTGCATAAAGGGGATAGAGCCCTTAAACGGCTCATTTTGAAAGGGACTGAAACTCAATAATTAAACTGGTGAGATCTCTATATGTGAGAGTGATTTTATGAAAAGGACTTCATGAACATGGTTTGTATAGCCCATAGACCTGTTATAACTAAAGTGTGTTTTGTATAATATTTTGAGTCAATGGGGGCCTGCAAGCCTTCCCAGTCCTCCCAGACCTCCTCAGTTATGTGTGAGTTTCTGTGTCCTCATAGTCATTATCAGATTCAAGCGGACATCTGGCTTAGTCTCTAGTCTGTATTTAATTAATTGCAAGGATTGTCAGGAGTGGGTTTGCTCACTGCGCTGCCCTCAGCAGCCGCTGTCATGTCCAGGGCAGGCTCCACTACAGGGCCGGGCCACGTCGAGAATGGGGTAATCAGTAACTACTCGTAGGGGGTCTTCCCCTCCTGACCCCCCACTGCTCGTGCTTGGGTCTATGCTCAGTACCGGAACAGTCCTGGCACTCTTGTGGTGCTCAGCTCAGGCGCTGGACCTCTGCACTCTTCCTCATACAAACCATTGAGACCCTTACAGGCAGACCTGCTTCACATGACCAAACATGCCACATGCTAATCTATTGCTCTTAGAGCTGATAAAGATTGTGTAGATTTTCCCTCAAATGTAATTTTCACAGATACATCCAGGACCTCCTATTGCACATTAAGAATCATAAACGCTTGGTTTCTGAATGACATAACATGCTCAAAATTAATTTATATTAATTTATTCTAATTGGGCTAACAAGCTTCCCGTACTGATTCAGAATGTTACATTTTAATGAATGAGGGAACGTTAACCTTGTTCATTCAGGATACTGATTTAATATTTGTGGCTTAGGCAAAAGTGAGTAGGCAGTCCTCCACTGACACTGCAGGGTACGGACACACAGTCATCCATTGACACCGCGGGCACACTCTTAGGACACCTGCACCACGACATTTACAGTCCTCTACTGATACCTTACTAGGAACTGTGCCACTAATTGCCTCACTCCCACGCCTTTACACACCTCTGACAACTACTTCACCATCTGCCTTCCAGAACAGCCCCCTGTTCCTACACTTTACTCATAGTGCTGCAACCTCTTCACCTCTGCAACCCCTCTACCACTCATTTTCATCAATAGTTGCTTCTGCATTGCCTCATCTTAGCACATTTTCCTCATTCAAAGTCAAGAATGCTGCTGAATCTCTGCTGTGTCCTTTATCCACCAAACCAACTCCAGCCATCCACCAATCCTAGCCAGGGCTGACTGAGAACATTCGAAGTCTGGGCAACAATCTCAGAGCTGCTGAGAGAAAATGGCATAAAATTAGTCACTCTTGTCCTCCTCATCCAGCATCACTGATGCCAAAGCTGCATTTTACAGCAACAAAATGAACAGCACCACAGGCACTCAACCTATCCTCTATCTTCAAAACATTGCTTTCTCTTCCTTCACCTCTGCCAGACAAAAAACTCTCAGCAGAGGTAAAATTGAGGTCTTTGCCACCTTCTTCAATGAAAAGGTGGTGGTCATCAGTAGTCAGTTCTCTGAATCACAGTTAAGCAACCCTTGTCCTATGGTACCTACATAAATGCATCACTACAGTTTTTGACCCCTCTCACATAGAGTGAGGTATTCAAACCCTTGAATTGTGGTGGTTGTCCTACTACTTGGCTCTTCCATGCCATCTCTTCAACCATCATTCCTACCATCATGCGGGTGGATAATGCCTCAATAACCTGCAGAACATTTCCTACAAGATTCAAACAGGTCTCAGAATTCTTCTCTTGGAATGACTTCCTTGATCCTGATCAGTCTTTTTTCACTGAAATGGCTCTGTTCAGTGACTGAAGCCAGAGTGAAAGCTCAGTCCTCGGTGCTTATCCTTCTGCCTTTCAGTTGACCACATCCTCCAATCATTTTTCTCAAACACGGGGATCTCAGGCAGGGCTCATTCTTGCTTTAAATATAACCTCTCTGGGTGTTTGTTCAAAGTATCATGTTTGGAATGAATCTCCATCGCATCAGCTACCCAATGGAGTACCCCAAGGCTCAGTACTGGGCCCCCAATCTTAATTAACACTATGTCCTGGGGCTTGATTATCTTCTCACACAGTTTCTCTTACGACTGCCTGATGATACACAGCTATACATGTCCTTCCCGCCAGATGACCACATCATCTCAGCATGCATCACAGCTTGTCTATCAGACATACCCACATGGATGAAGGATCACCACCTACAGCTGCACCACCTACACCTTACCAAGATGGAACTTCTGGTTATTCCATCCAAACCTTCTGTCCATGAAAATATCAATCTAATAATAGCTTTGTCACTCCTCACCTTGTCTAAGGTGTTGCGAAACCTGGGTGTCATCATTGATAACCAGCTTCTCATTCATGGCTCCCCACTGGTGTAATGAGCTGCCTAAGGTCACCAGAGCAGCAGAATCTTAAACCCTTCTGAAGACTCATCTATTCAGGGAGTATCTCCACTCTTGGTCCACTATCTATCTTTTTGCACTAATCCCTGCACCAAGGATTTAGTACTTAGGACTCTCCTCTGGTTCTCACACTGTCCTGAAACTTAAGCATCTCCTCAAATTGTCAGTCGCTTGAGATAAAAGCTGCGAAATAAATATAATATAATGCTGACTTGTTGCTGGTGTTACTGGTGCATTACAGGTGTGTTGCTTTTGTGTTGCTGGTGCATTTCTGGTGTGTTGCTGGTTAGTTGCTGGTGTTGCCAGTACATTGCTGATGCATTGCAGGAAACTGGCCAACCAAGACACTGGCTCTCCAGGACACTAGCTCTTCAGGACTCCAGTCCTGCAGGACACTGGCCCTACAGGATATCATAACTATAGCTCTGCACTCTTAGCTTACAACTTCACAATTGTTTCACAGGAAAAAACATATTTGTTGGCAGAGCCTATAGAAGTTAATACAGCTAAAACAATATCTTTGCACTCCAACCTGGTGTTCCTGCATATCCTTTGGTTTTGTCTGTTCCTGGTGGAAGTTCCACAGCCAGACCAAGATCTGAGAGACGAACGTGACCTGAAATGATATGTATGGAAACAAGAAGACATTTCTGTATGTTTTTACAACCCATTCAGCTCATAGAACACCTCACCCAGCCTACAGAACACCTCACAGAATCTCAATATTGTTTATAACCATCTGCCATGTATTTATTTAAGAATGTGCAAATACACACTTACACAATGACTACACTTCTGATGTTATCATTGGTTAGTATGATCCCAATATCTAGGTGACATTATCAGTCTAAGGGCATGCTGCCTTTTTGTGTGTGTACCTGCATCATCCAGCAGAACGTTTTCAGGTTTGAGGTCTCTGTAGACGATCCTGTGCTGGTGCAGGTGCTCGAGGCCACAGATAATCTGAGCCGTATAAAAACATGCCCTGTTCTCATTAAAGCCTGGATTCTTCTCATCAACATTATACATATGAAACCTGCGAGAGAGTAGTGGGTTACTACAATGAACAGCAGCACTGTTAAATTCTACAGATTACACAGGATTAAGAGCAGCACTACATACATAAACATACACGCACTTAGCTGACAGAGAGTGTGTTACATGATATTCCATTGGGTTTTTTGTGTTTATGAACTTTCATGAGCTGTTCCTGTAGCTCATGAAAATCGTCCAGCTTAGTTCCTTCCACGCGTATATTATAAAATCTACATATTAAAAAATGTAAGCACAGGCAAGCTGTGTTGTACCTGAGGTCACCTCCGTTCATGATGGTCATCACCAGGCAGAGGTCAGTCTTGGTCTGGAAGGCGTACGCCAGCGTAACAATGAAACGGCTGTGGACCTTTGCCAGAATGCGCTTCTCAATTATGGCGCCCTGTTCACAACATAGAATGGTCACTCATCAAACATCTCAAAGGTTAAGAAGCATGTCACACTCAGCTCTGCATCTTCTGGGCGTTCAGAAACCTCAGGAACATTCTAGACAGTTTTAGCAGTTACCCATTTACATCTGCACTTTTACTGGGAATGTAATGGAAATGTAATGGGGGGTCTATGTGGTTCTGTGAGACCTGCAGGAAACTCTTGTGCTGCCAGTGCTCTCCAGAGCACACTCCTATAGAACTGAATTGTCACAGAATGGTTCTGCTCTGCCGGTTCTGTGGCAGAGCATAATTATTCTTTGACGCTTCAGTTCAAAGAAGTGTGCCCCGGTGAGCACCGACAGCATGAGTGTTTTAAGGTGGACAGAAATGTGTTCAGATGAGTGGGGTTCAAGGTAGTGAGGGTCAGGTGAATGGGAGTCAAGTGAGGGAAGGTCAGGTGAGTGGGGTCAGATGAATAAGGGTTAGGTGAGTGGGGCATCAGGAGAGTGAGGGTCAGGTGAGTGGGAGTCAAATGAGTGGGTATCAGGCAAGTGAGTGTCAGGTGAGTCTGTCTCTTTTTGTCTTTCTCTTTCTCTGTCTCTCTGGCCGCTGGTTAGGCTGATTTGTGGAGCTGAAAGCCTCTTTGTTCTGAAGCTGATACAGAGTGATTAGAGCTGCCTAATACTCTGCTCTCAGGTGACTGAGCTAATCCCCCCCACCTCCCTCTCTCTCTCTCTCTTGGTCTTTTTTCTCTGTCTCTTTCTGTTTCTGTCACTCTCTCTCTCTTTCTCTTTCTCAGATGTAGGGAATGTTTGTGAGGTGTTTTGGGCTGCTGTAGAGCATCAGTGACTGAACCCCGTTTCATTCTCACATCATAGCCTTTGCGTTTCTTTAGCCGTTTCTTGTTGAGCTTCTTGTTGGCATACATCTTCCCGGTGGCTTTCATCTGGCAGGCACTGACCTCGCCAAACCCACCCTTCCCCAGAACCCGGAACTCCATGAACCAGTCCTCTGCGACTGCCTGGCTCTCCAGCCACTTAAACTGGACGTAGCGCAGGAAGTACATGCTGCTCTTGAAGCCGGCGAGAGCTTTGTCTTCCAGGTTCTTCAGGAGCTGCTGCTCGCTCTCTTTAAAAAGGTCCCCTCTGAGGTTCTTGAGATCTTCCTTCACTCTGCTCACGGCCTTCTCCTCCAGGAAGCTGCAGAAGTTCTTAGAGCTTGACTCGAAGTACTTGTTGACGATTTTCTGTGCTTTCTGGGTGCGGTCCTTCTCCTGGGCCACAGTGTAATCCTCCATGTCCTTCCAGAACTCCCCAGCGTTTCTGTGAGCTGCATCGCTGGCCAGGTACTGCTGGAAGAGGCGTCTGCCGATGGGCTGGCGGACGCACATGCTGTCGAAGGTTGAGTCCACCGTAGTCTTCATGTGTTCGCACTGTCGGATGTGAGGCAGGGCCAGCTTGGCCCGGTACTTCTTGTCCCTCATGGTCGCGGCAGCGGCTCCGTCAACGCTCCCGCGGGCGGAAACGTAGGCTGAGTTCGCCACCATCGTCTCCAACCCTCCCATATCCATGGCTGCACCTGGGAGGGTCAGGAGCAATTCAGATCAGTGATTACGTTTTCAGACCATGCAGAATTAAGATTTTAAAAAAGCTTTTGAAAGTCATTCAACAAAATGTACAGTTAAAATCAAATAAAATTAGAGTCCAAATACAAAGCCACACACAGGGTTTATAAGTGTTTATTAGTTTGCATCATTGCTTATCAGTGTTTGTGTTTATCAGTGCTCCTCAGTGTTTATCAGTCTTCAGGTGAATCTGTAAGTGAGGCCATGTTTCCTCTTTAAAAACGAGGTGAGGCTAAATCCTTGTGGTGCCCTGAATGCTAATTGAGTAATGAAAGCCAATTCTGGTCTAATTGATCTCCGTTCGGTTTTAAGACCACTGGTCTCTATTCTGGCACCTGACCTGATCACAACTTTAAATCCATCCCTTCAGCCCTGCCTGCTCATCTTGAATTGGGTTAAACAGCTTTTCCCATCGCTGATTTGACACTTATGTGATTTATTCTCTGCTTTCTTTCTGGTGGTCTGAAGTGAAGGAATGTGATGAACCTTTAGAACATCTTGCCATGCTAGACTGAGAGGTCCTGAAAACCATGATAATGCTCTTGCACCATAATAGTTCATTATACTGTATACTGTATTATACATTATACTGTATATCAGTATACTGTTTATTCACTATATATATTATCATTTTAAAATGATTACCTGAGCATATGTTGCATGTTTTACTGCATGTTACACTGTATGTTTCACTGTGTACACTAACTACTACACAATATAACATCACTAAACATGATATCTCTACACATATACAAATATATAGAAGGTCTAGGATCAGATTCAGATCTGGAGGAGGGTCAGGTTTAAGGACAGGTGTATGTGTAGGGTAAGGGTTAGAGTTAAGGGTTAGGCTCAGGCATTGGGTCAAATGTAGGGTCAGTTATTGGGTCAGGCATTGATTTAATAATTACATTTATTTAGTTAAAAGTTAAAGATCACAGTTACAGTAACTATCTCACATACACACACCACTGAGTCTCACCTGTGTTGGTTTTCCTTCCCTTTGAAATACACAGATTTTAAGTAATAAACAAGCAAATAAATAAAAGCAAATCCACTGGTGTTAAAGTCCAGCCATGAACCTGCAGAACTCCTTGCGTCTAGAACTGCAGGGGCAGCTCTTCTTCCCACACCGCTCTCTCCCCTTCGCTTCTCTCTTTCTCTCCTCTCTCTCTACCCTTCTCTTCCCCCACCCTCTCTTTTCTCTCTTTCCTCCATCTCTTCTCTCTATCCCCACCCCTCTCTCCCTCCCTCCCTCCCCTCTCTCTCTTTAGCTCATGATCTCTTATTTTATTTGACCCCTCTCTGGTAGTAAGTCTGAGGTGGGGCGGGGCTTGTGACTTCTGAACAGTGTTGTGTGTGTTTGTTGAGAAGAGTTTGGCTCTGTGACAGATTTAGGCTAATTGCCAGTGACAGGCCACTTCCTTCATAATCCACACACACACAAACACAATTAAGGTAGGACAGCAGTGACTGTAAATCCTTTCATCTCTGGCGCTCCAGTGGAACCTCATACTGGTTCCAGTAGAGCAAACCTGTGATCATCCAGACAGCAGCAGAGTGGAGCTTCCTGCAGTGTGTATTTGTGTGTGAGTGAAGAACCCACAAGCTCCTGGACCTAAAATGCTGTGCTTGCGCTCAGCGTGGTCTAACAGCGCCCCCTGCTGGCAAGTTTTAGACTGGTGTTAACCCTCTCTTTCTGTTGAGCTCCAGACTGGTGTGAGTTCGGCTGGGGGCAGCACACCTGAATAATTCCTACCCTGCAAACCCAACATACCAGTATCATTACTACCCAACACTCCTGTAACATCCCTACCCAACACATCTATATTATTCCTACCCAAAATAACAGCATCATTACTACCCACAACACTTGCACCTTTCCTACCCAGGATATTTATATAATTGCTACCAAACACACCTCAATAATTCCTACACAAGGTATGTAGATCATTCCTACCAACCAAACCTCAAAACTTCCTACACAAAAAGGTGGGGTGGGGGCATACCTTTTTGTTTCCCGGACAATGGCCGAGATTTGCACGCGCGCCCCCAACCCCCCATTCCCAAACCACCAGTATCATTCCAAAAACACATATATGATGCCCTCTCAACACATCTGGAACATTCCAAACACATCTTTACTGTTCTATTTACAGCACATTAATAAATAAAACACTTCGACGTGTTGAATTAGTTTACTGTTTCTAGATATCACTAATATTAAACAAATGTCAACTTTGTTAAAATCACAATAAAACATTTGCATGTCTAACCGCGAGAATTATGTAGAACTATAGACAGAATTAATAAATGTGGAATGATTTACAATTTTTTGCAGTATTTTAATAAAAGTCCTCATAGCAACACACGCACACAGCTTGCTAGTCTGGCCGCCATTAGTTTCAGAAAAGGCTATTAATTAGTTTTTTTTTATTATTAATTAGTTATTTCCAACAATATCATAAACAAATAAACAAACTGCAGGGGGCGCCGCGTCACTTCCCGGAAGCCGCAGCGCTGGGACTGTTTGCTGCTAAGCTAAAGCTAAAAAAGCAGTTTATTTTATATTTACGATGTTTTACAGTAAAATATACATTTATACAATTTAATACATATTTTGTTATATTAATACGATATTCGTATTTCACAACATCTCGCCGCGTTTCTGGAGTTTGGGTCAGTAAAGCGGTGTTTAGCCGTTATTGCTAAAAATAAAGCCAAAGCCCAGGTCTGGCTCCTCAGTTAATTTTGCATTTTAAGTTTTAAAACACCACACGGTTCAGCTCTCATGTCGCTCAGCAGCAGCCGTTTCACTACTTAAGTTTTTTCGCCTACATCTTAAAAACCTTTAAATTCCACCTTAAATACTTTAAAATACTGCTGCTGGTCTAATGTGACATTTAATGTGGAATTGAAGGTGGTTCAAATTAGGTTCAGTCGTGGTTGAGATTAAACAGTGTTTTCTTCCTTCACATCATTAATATAAACCTAATAATACTGCATTTTCTCTGTATGGTCTGTGTACTCTTCTTTTCCAGGAGAGTCCGCCCTGATGGACCGGCCTCTATTCGGTGGAGCTTTATCAGCTACCGTTCCCCCCAACGCCACAGACGTCAGGTTCAAAATCTTCCACAAACCTAAACTACCACATTAATTAAAATGGATTTAATAATTAATAATTCTGTTCTCTTTTGTTCTCTTCCCTCTCTAGTGAGTTGAGGGAGATTCCTGATAATCAGGAAGTTTTTGTTCATCCTCTCACAGATCAGAGCATCATCATAGAGCTGATGGAGTATCAGGGTCAGGTAGAGGACGATCAGGCTGTCAGGTGACCTGTACACACACCGCAGCCTCACATTGTCCACACATGCTCATACACCGTCACATGTAATTCTCATACCATCACACAAGTCCACACACCGCGCTCACATACCATCCACACACCCACATCAACGTATGCACACAAACACACACCATCCACACACCATCTACAGATCCTCACACACACACACACACAGGCCACATGCCGTCTACACTCTTTCATTCCTACTTTTCTCTGTTCATTCCCATGAATGCCAAACGTCTCCTGTAATGTAAGTGTAAAAAACAGTAATCATTTATGGTTATGTGTATAATTTGTGGAAACATTTACGTTTATGGCATTTATCTGACGCTTTTATCGAAAGGGACTTCCATTCCCTAACTACAGGGGACAGTCTCTCCCTGGAGCAACTTGGGGTTAAGGGTCTTGCTCAGGGACCCAGTGGTGGTGTGCTGAAGGTAGGATTCGAACCCATGACCTCTTGGTCTACAGGCAAGTATCCTACCACTAGGCCGCCACCACCACCCTACATAGATTATGTACAGTAATGTGTTGACTTTTCAGATCAGTAAGGATGTGGCACCAAGGTCTGTCAATTAAAGTGAGTTCATTCATTAGTCTTGGCGGATGAGAACTTTCTGTTTCAATTCACAATGTCTGACCGCACGGCATGATCTCAGGTCCCTGACAACAGTCATTTATTAAAACAACAAAAGAGGAATCACTGTCAGGGTATGTCAGTATATACTAAACTCACTCGTATTTCTTTTTTCTCTGTGTGTGTGTTTGTGTTAGGTATCACTTTGAGGACCTTGCAGGCAGTAATAAAGCAAGTGGTGAGGGATTGTGGGAAATCCGGATGGTGGACCCTGTTCCCCACTCTCAGATTAAGCTGCAGGAGAGTAGCTCAGCCTGGCTGCTGAATGGAGCTCAGATTATCTCCAAATTCAACGAGGAGGTGCATGCAAGTATACTGTACCACCAGGTTTATTCAACTAGCAGCCAGCCCTTTTGAAAAATGTTATGGTTGCAAAACTGCCAGTAAATCATTGTGTGATTCGTGATATATATTAAAATTATGGTTTGTATCATGATCGGCTGGTCGTCCGCTGCTGCTTTTGCCAAGATTATATAAAATTAGCCAGTTCGAGCACAGAATTTGCCATATTGTTAGCCAATTGCAGGCGAAAGAGGCAGGATTTGTCAGAAAATGTGTGTTTAAAAAAAAAAAACAGCAGAGATGGCAGTAACGAAAGAGAATCCGGTCACACACACAGAGCGAGGGGAAAATCTTTGTAGTTTTAGCTTGTGATGCTAAATCTACTCTAATGACTTTAACGGTCAGAGGCCCCCTCTGGATAAATGGGTCCCAGTGTGGAATCCATAGCCACTTGCTATTGAAGTTGAACAGCCCTGTTATATACACTGCACATCGGATTACATTGCAGCTGAGGGACAGCAGGGGGCAGTAAGGAGCCCTGAAGGAGAGCAGGAAAGTAGGGAACAGTAAGGAGAAGTGGAGGGCAGGGGGTTACAGAGGACAATAGGGGACAGTGGAATACAGTGGGTTATAATGGAGGACAATAGAGGACATTAGACAACACGATGGAGATCATGCAGAGAAAGTGTCATGTGTTATGACCATTTCACTCTTTCACTCTTATGTATTTTCATGGTGTTTATTCTTGTTTTTGTTTACAGGCCAAGAACACTGTAAACATCCACCTGGGTTTGTTCCGTTTGCCACAGTACACTACAGACATCCTGATCACCTTCAACGACCCTGTTAGGATTAGGTTTGTTTTATGCACACATAGCAACACATGCTGTGTTGAGGTCACAGAAGTAAACAAACAGAGTGCAATGACATGGAAATCTCATTTCATTCATCAGAACATGTTAATGTTGAAAGTGAGACATTTTGCTATTTCATGAAAAATTGGCTCATTTTGAATTTCATGACAGCAACATATTTCAAAAATGTTGGGACAAAGCCATTTTTACCATTGTGTGGCATTCCCTCTTTTTTAACAACGGTCTGTAAATTTCTGTGGATTGAGGAGACCAATTGCTCAAGTTTTGAAAGTAGAATTCTGTCCTAGGTCTTCTGTGTTGTATTTTTCATTTCCTGATGTGTCAGATTTTTTCAGGGGAATTCAGTACTCGAATCCTTCTTCTGTGAAACCATGATAATGTTATTGATGCAGGTTTGGAAACATTTAATCCATTCACCAAGTGAAGTGAAGCAGCAGGCAGCCAAGAACACAGACTCTGGGGAGCCGTGTGTGGGGATGGTATCCTGCTCGAGGGTACCTCAGTGGTGCCACTAGCAGTCCTGGGATTTGAATCCACAACCTTCTGTTCATGGGCCAACCCCCTAACCGACAGTCTGTCTTCTGTTAAGGATACAATATGGGTTTTTGAGATTTCCATATCATTGTATTCTGCTTTTATTTACAATTTGCACAACGTGACAACTTTTCCGGAATTGGCGTCATGCTTCTCTGTAAAAAGGTGATGTCTGCAAACCTGTCCGTTTATTTGTTGACAATCATTAGGGTTATAGGGGCTGTACCTTCTGTCTACTTTTTCATGCCTGTTTAATCAGTGCAGCGAGTTTCAGTGGTTTAACCAGTTTATCTTTTTTTCTCTTTTGTCTACATGTCTGACTCTCAGTCCCCAGAGCAGCAGTGCAGCGGTCAGTGCAGGCGCTGGCTGGACATTGCAGGACTTTCACACACTGGTTCAGTCTGTAAGGCTGCTGGACGCCGGAGTGTTTGGATAGCCCCTCCTCACCACACACACACACACACACACACAGCTAAACCTGGACTGGATTTTTGTGTTTGAACACTGAGGACGGCTCAGGTTCTCATTCCCTAAATATATTTTTTCATCCTAAAAAAGTTTTTCATCCTAAATATATTTCTGTATATTAAACAAACTGTATTACATGTGTGTGTGTGGGTGAAGATAGATCTGAGAAAATTTCTCTATGTTCAGATTTATTTTTTTTAACTAGTGGAGTTACCTAAAAGCACATTTGTAAATGAGCTGTGAGTGCAGAACCTCTGAAACCTTCACAGGTTTCTGGGTCAGAGTTACTGGAGGGTTAAAGAGTAAATGCTTTAGTTACAGTTCAGTATCCATGACTCGGTTATTATAACCTGACAAAATCTAACTAAACCGCGTCTTCTTTTTCACATTGTGGTTCTGCAGGGAACCCCAGAACAAATCTGTTTTCTAAACCACCAAAATGGACTTCCTTCACATTTCTGTTCCACCTTAAATGATGCAACTCATACATTCTGGGTTAGGGCCTCATTGTCCCGTGCCATTAGGAAATGGCTGTTCTAAGAGGTTCCCCTGTGGTTCTTTTTGGGAGTTTTGTTTAGGAGGTAGCAGTTTTAGCTGTTTAAAATTAAACCAGTTTTAGTGAAGGAAATGACACACTCATCCACCCATCACTGATAACACTCATTACCCCCCCCCTCACCCACACACACACTCACTCATCACTGATCATACTCATTAAACCCCCCCCCACACACACACACCACTGATCACACTCATTAACCCACACATTCATCCACCCATCACTGACCATATTCATTAACCCACACACACACTCATCCACTCACACTCATTAACCCCCCCACACACTCATCCACCCATCATTGATCACACTCATTAACCCCCCACACACTCATCCACCCATCACTGATCACACTCATTAACCCCCCACACACTCATCCACC
>JBBPDC010152386.1:0-20742 GCA_037974485.1 Hemigrammopetersius urotaenia | reverse complement strand
GCATGTAGGTGCGTTCCTTTGTGTGCGCATTAGTGAGTGAGTAAGTGAGTGGCTGAATGATTGAGTTAATGAGTGAGTAAGTGGTCCGGCCCCTCTGTCAAATTTTCGAAACCATTGTGGCCCGCGAGTCAAAAAGTTTGCCCACCCCTGGTCTAGAATCTGTCCACCATCATGCTTCCCACATGGTGTGTTCATTCAGTTAGTCTGTCTGTGTGTCCTTCTCACAGAAATGTGAAAGCTGTTCTCCAGGAAGATGCTGGCTGACCAGGTAGGACTCAGGGGCTGGATCTGGTGTCTCCTTGGCATGTGCTGAAAGCACCAACCAGGCAGATCTTTCACAGCTGGACCTGGTGCTCAATGGCCTTTTACTCACTACATGATGGTGTGCTCTGCAAGGCAGTTCCTGTTGTTTTCTTGTTTACTGCAAAGCGACACTGTATCTGGGGTACCATTAACAAACTGTTTCTGTCTTTAAGCCACCGAGCCCAAGAAGAGTTCCCATCTACGCTGCAGCACTGGAGCTTATTGCTGAAACTGCTTTAGTTTCTACATTCACTACGTGAAGCTGCCTATTGCCTCAGCTGTTTATGAGTTTATGTGGTTTTTGCTTCAGTTGTTGACAACAAACCATTAAAGGTATCCTCTGCATGTGTGTATCCAGCACACCACTATAAAAATAATCAAAAGGAAAAAAAACTCAAACAATTTTCAGAAGCAATACTGATTCCCTTAAATTCAGAATGTGAAAGTGCCCCAGATAGTGTTGATGCTCAAGGTGTCAGACATCATGATGAGCTTTGTGTGGTTCCTATGCCAAAGCTATTTTACTTAAAAAAAAAAAAAAGCATAAAATAATAACCTCTACCAGGGTTTTAATAACACACAAAAGCCCATTAAAATGTATTTTATTTTAGACATTAGAAACAAACAGAAAAACACCAGATCTTTGAACCCAGACGAACTTTCAGACTGGTTTTTTTAACCCACAGAGGAAAAACACACAGAGGATGGGGGGCAGGGCAGAAAATACCAGTTTGACTTTTTATTTGTTGAATCAGATTTTGATATGTTCTGGGTTAACTAAGCACACGTTGATAGTTTCCTTATTCACACACTTACTTGAACTCACTTGAACTTGCTGGTTAGGTGGCAGGTTTAGTCCACTTGATGGATTTGACCGGAATTTGGCGTTCTTAGTTTAGGCTAAATTTTTTCTGTGACTGCAGTGCATGCTGATTTCATTCACATGTCTGATTAAAGCAATGGAAAGAATCCTGTGTGGTACATAATTATGAGTGATTAGCTCTCGCTTAAACACTCTCTCTCTCTCTCTCTCTCTCTCTCTCACGCACACACACGCACACACACCATGGCAAGTGATCCCTCCTTTCTCCCCTACAGTGTTTAGTTCCTCAGCTGACTATCTCGCCTGGTGCCTCACGTCCCAAATCCCCGTCAGCTGACCCTCCCCACTGAGACTGAGTCAGTGAGTTTCCATCACCTTTCTCTCACACACACACACTCTCACACACTCCGGGAGAATTCAGACTATTCACATGATCTTGTACGCTGGTCAGCAGGCGTTGCTGAGCTACTGGCTCAGCTTTCCCAAAGTAGTGTGGTAGTACTTCATCCTCCACTCTGAATCCCAGTCTGTAGTACACTTTTTGACCTAATTTCACCCACCACTATAGGTATGAACTGATGCTGTTGTTTCCTTTTAAAAACACAGTTCAACTGGTTCAATTTACAGTCGCCAGCACGTCACAGGGCCAAGTACAGAGACAGACAAACATTCACGCTCACAGTCATACCTAGGGGCAATTTAGTGTGCTCAATCGACCTCTGACCTGTGAAGAGCATGAGCATGAAAAACACTCTTATTTGTTCAGGTTTCATTTAACAGGATTTTTTCTATATCCTAACACGGCGTTATGAGCAGCTGGACTGAATGCGCTGCTTTAGTGCTGGAATTATTATACTCCAGAATTTTTTTAAGTTTGTTTAATTTAAAATTTAATGAAAAAAATGAATTTGCAGTAACACATTAATCATTTCTCATTTGATACATTCAGGAAATAAGAATCAGGCTATTAAAACAACTGTTTAAATTCACTGCTTTTCTGCTGCTGCAACTTACATGTGACCACATTATTTGGCCTGCAGTAGTTCAGCTTGCCCAGTCATGTTGAAGTGTTTCAGATTCAGCCTGATCTGAGGTGCAGTGCAGGACAGTTGGTTAGGACATTTATAGGTATATATGTCTTAAAGCCATTTCCATTTGAAATTCCTGTGTTTTTAGGGATAGAGATTTAAAAATTGTAAAAAAAAAAAACCAAAACAAAACAAAACACCTACAGTCAAAATTCAAATAACAGAAATTGAGCCAACCCCAAAAAGGCAACATTCATTATAGCCTGTGGAAATCAGTAGTAGGGTAGAAAAAGCATGACAGTGCTATGTTGAAGACATCTCACTTTAGTCAGCCATAACAGTGCACATCAACAAAACAAATGATGTGTATAATGCGTTCATGGCAGTTCTGAAGCAGTGACTCTTTTACGATCACAGGAGGTTTAAGAGGGAAGGACGTTCAGTCTGACTCCATATAACTGTCACATTGAGGAAACATAACTGTTACATATTACCCGGATGGTCGTAGTTCAAGGCTGCTGCCAGCTCCTAAAGCAATCCAACCTTGAACACTAACACCCGCTGCTATCCTGACTACCCCTCTGTTCCAGCTGTACACTGAAGCCTGATCCTGAATCTTAATCTTAAATTATGTGTTAGAGTTTATGATGTACTGGACCATTATACATTGACAAAAGTATTGGGACACTTGACCATTACAACAACAGGGACGTGTAGATTTGTAATATGGGGTTGGTCCCTCCTTTGCAGCTATAACAGCTTCCACTCTTCTTGGAATGCTTTCCACAAGATTTTGGAGTTTTCACAAGATTTGTGCAAATTCATTCTGTAGAGCACTTATGAATACTGATGTTGGATGAGAAGGCCTGGCTCACAATCTCCATTCCAGTTCATCCCAAACGTGTTGGTTGAGGTTTAGGTCAGGGCTCTGTGTGGGCCCGTCAAGTTCTTCCTCATCAAACTCATCCAACCATGTCTTTATGGAGCTTGCTTTATGCACTGGGACACAGTCATACTGGAATAGAAAAGGTTATTCTGTAAACTGAGTCCACAATGATCAAAATGACATTAGACTGTCAACACAAGTTATTTTAAGTTATTAAACCTGGGCTGCTTTGGAACTATCTAAAATTGTTTTGTCATAGACTTTTAGCTTATAGTTTTGTCATGATAATAAAATTGTTTTTGTTGTATTGGCTTTCGCTGGCCGTTATTCTGTGTACTTGTTGCTGCTGATTTATTTGCTTACATCGTTCCCATTAAGCTTGCTGGCTAGTGCTTAGTTTGGCAGCCAGAAGAGTAGTTCATCCACTTTGCGTTGTAGCCTATAGTACTAACCATGCTCAACATTTTGTTGACTGGGTCTTCTGAGATATGCAACCAAGCTTTGGTCGTATTGCTGGGGGCTTCATCCATGGCTGGCAGTCCAAGAGGGATCAGTTGGTGGGGTGGCATGGTCTCTTGTGTAAGCAGCAGTTTGAGGTAGCATTTCACAACACCGTGTAGCCTCACCTGGATTGTTTTATTAAGATAATATACGCATAAAAACAGGCAGAATATATATTTCAAAAAAGAATAACATGATGGCAGTACAGTTAAACATGTGAGCCGCTATCGTCATTGCTCCAGTTTCTGTTCCTGGAAGGAACATTATGTTTCTTGAGGGTAAATATTTTCTGTTGCTTATTGTTTAACATGCAACATCTGATAAATTGCATCTATTTTTCAGTTGTTTGCATTAAGCAAAAACAACCTTTTCTTCCCTCAAGGAGTCAAAACATTTAAGATTTTTCAGTCATGTAGTAATAAGTCAGTAAATAGTAATCATAGTCATCATATGCTAATGGGTCGCTGTTGGCTCAGCGTGTGCCTCAGTGCTTAATCGTACTGATTTACTAGACTTTGCCTTGTACTGGTCATTGCCAAATGGTCACTGCGAGAAAATGCCAGTCATCTGAGAGCCAGTCTCGTGTTTGGCAAACTATGGATGAGCACATGATTTTGGTGTATGCATGTGGTTTGTGTGTATGTGAAAGAGCAAGAGGGTTTTTTTGAAACCAGTCATCTTTGTCAGTAGTCTGATGAACTCAGCTATCAGTTTTGATAGCTTTGCATAAGGAATGTATGTGAACGAGGAACTGACATAGGCTTTGATATGGTTGTAACTATCAAAAGTGTGGAAGAAAGCCACTTCAGTCAAAGAGATGGTTTACTCAGTCTTGGCCACAGAATTGGGTCCCTCCAGTATGAGTATATGAATTTTAATCATTGAATAGCCCCATGACACCGTCCATGTGACTACTGGAACAGTTGAAGAAAAGTTTTATTCTTGGCCACGGTTTTAGGTAGTGTCAACGTTGCATGAGTTGATTAATTTGACCTAATTACACAATAATTAAATCAAAAAAGGGGAGGCAGTAATTCCATTCTAATAATGGAAATGCTGCCTGTGGTCTTTAATTCAATGCAATTCTATTCAAATCAACTGATTTATATAGGGCTTTTTACAACCAGTGTTGTCACAAAGCAGCTTTATAGAATCCAGCCCCCACTGAGCAAGCCAAGGGCGCCAGAAGCGAGGAAAAACTCCTTAAAGCTCCCTGAAGAAAAAGAGCCTATGTGGATAACTAACAAGAGTGTGGCTACCAGGAAAAGTTCATATAAGTAAAAATACACGTTTTTATTCTTTGTCAAAACTTGTGTGTGATGGGATATTGTCGTATTGTCGTGTCATCAGTTCATCAATGAGACCCAATTACACAGCTATTAAATCAAAGTAATGTAAATGGATAGATAAACAGTGAATCATGTAAAAAATGGGAGTATAATTGTATAATCATGGTGATGCTGGCTGTAGTTCTTATGTTATTGCATGTCAGAAATAAAACCACTGATAGGATTATGAGCAGCATCTGTGAGCTACTGTGTTGTCCCACCACAATTGTCTATTTTTATAGTAAATCCTAAATATGCCACCAAATATGGTCCCAAAACACTTTAATTTAATTTAAAACACAGCTTAATGCATCATCCTTAAAAAGGTAAACCCATATCTGTACTGTACAGTGTACACTGAACTGCTGTCTCCAGCAGTTAATTCATGCATGCGTGTTTGGTATCAGCAGGGCAAAAAAAATTATAATACAGTAAAATGTATGGGTAATCACCAATAATGAATTATATTGATTGAAGATGAGAATTTCTTTTTCTGGAGCTTACTTCTTATTGCCAGAAACCTTGGAAGGTGCAGGTGTTTGGCCAGCATGTTAGGGCTTTAAGAAGAACAAAACGAAGAACATGAGAACACGAAGGCAGCAGCTTTTGTCTTCTCTCAGTACTAAAAAATGTATACAGTTATATTTTAAATGGAAATTTACCTGAATTTATATCAGAATTAATATTTCTTTTAAAAACTATGAAATTATATTTTTCACTTTTTAGCACTTAAATGCATACAAAAAGGTATATTGCCTCGAAACAAGCAAAAAAAAAAAAATATGCATATCAACAGTTTCCGTGAACAATTACACAGGTCAACAGGTCAAAATCATCAGAGATAAGTTTGCGTGGGTTTTGTAGTGTTTTTCATGCTGATTTCAAATCTGTGTTTAGTTTTCCCTGCACATGCAGTTTTTGTGATGAAGCTAGTTATATATTGCATGATAGTTGGTATAATAATCATATAATAATCATATGCTGAGTGTTTTTGAAGAAACAGTGGTAGCTGACTGACACTGATCATTATATCTAGGCCTGTCTGACTCCACACTGAAAATAATGAAACAGTTACTTGATTGATGTCTATTATTATGAGTAATAGTAGATCTGCAAGTCTATTGCAATAATTCAGTTGGTGTGACAAAAAAACTGAAAGCAGATCGATGCATATATCTGAGTTCCCTTTCTGGGGACACAGATCAGTGGCGAAGATTTACAGTGACCTGTGGATTACTGCAAGAACCGAACCCAATGATTCAGTTGTTTTTGCTGAGTTTCCACAAGTGCAATATGACCTCACTTTTACTACTGCGGGCTCCTGCATGACCAGTTCTCTTTAACCCATGGGTGCTTACCTCATTTTATGTCCTCACTTCTTTCCTCCCATGACATGACTCATTTTGCCAGCAGTTTTTCCTGCAAGTCTGTGTTTGTGTCCTAAAAATAGATAAAACCCTTGTTTTGGTACCCAAAATCCTAACGCTGACAAGCTTTTACATCCTCATGCCTTAACAGAAATAGGTTTACGTTTACTACTTGCAACACATTCACATGAAGACTAAAAGCTGTACTTAACATTTTATTACATTACACTCATCTATCTACAAGTATGAACATATGTCTGAATGATAGGATTAAGGGGTCTGGATGCTGCCCCCTATGTCACTTTGCAAGCAAGAGTTAAATACAGGCATCCGAATTCATAGAGCTTTCATACATTTTGGAGACAAAGATGAATTCATACTGTACTAAAATGGGCTTTTCTGAATAAAGATAACGACCACTGCATATTTTACAGTAACCTATGTGTACGTACATAATATTATCACAGTTTACAGTGAAAAGGTGCAAACATGCACCTTTCCCTAAGAACCACATAACTGAACCTTAAGGAACATGTTGCAGCTTTGAGGGTTCATTTACAAAGTTTGTTCACTGATAAACTAAATCGGCGTGTACCTTGTTATCTGACACACACACAGACACAGTCAGTCTAACAATGAGACGAAATGAATTTTCTGTTGGAATGACAGATCATTTGGAGTTTTCACTGAACTAAATACGTAGTTTACTCTTGTCTAGTAAGGCTTACACTTTGTAATGTTCACATTTTTCACTGACAACCCCTTTTTGGAAGCACAAGAAGACTCAGAAAACCTTGAAGACACTATATTTGATATAGTATTATACTGATTTTTTCACTGACTCCGACATGATTCGATTTTAAATGGAACAGACACGAGTTAATTAATGAGCTGATTAAATGTGTGAAGCAACTATTCTCAAAACAGTCCGGGAGTACTCCCTGCCTGCACATTTGTGTGTCATGAACAGCTGGGTAATTAACAGATTAGTTGGATCAGGTGTGTTGGGAGCAGGGCAGGGTGCACTTATGGGTCAGCCCGCTCCGTTTTTAGTTCAAACTGAATGAATTCTTTTAAATGTGTCCACAAACACACTGTGAATATTTGAAATGGAGTTAAAAAGGAGTCTTGATTGTACACCCTGCATAATGTATAATCTGAAATTTAAAAAAAAACTCCAAGTCAAAGCTTCACATTTTCTTACAGATTATAAACTCAAACGACACCGTTAACAGTTTTACATAGTTTTAATAGACCCCTGTTGAACATTTTTTATAAATAAAGAGAGACGGGATTTAAGTATTAACACTATTAATTAAGCTTGTAATATGTATTCAATCAAATAAAGGGGCAGCTGGTGGTCTGGTGGTTAGGGAATCACCCCGGCAACTGGAAGGTAGTAGGGGTTGAATCCCAGGACTGCCAGTGGCACCACTGAGGTACCTTTGAGCAAGTTGCTGTCCCCACATACTGGGTACTATCTCTATACACTGCTCCCTGGGTACTGTCCCTACCCTCTGCACCCTGGATACTGTCCCAACACACTGCACCCTGGGTACTGTCCCAACACACTGCACCCTGGGTACTGTCCCAACACACTGCTCCCTGGGTACTGTCCCCACACACTGCTCCCCAGGACCAGCCCCAAACACAGCTCCCCGGGTACTCTCCCCACACTCTGCTCCTTGAGCACTCCCTTAAACACTGCTCCTCAGGTACTGGATGTACAGACAGTGATGAGTAGTTGCAGAAAGGTCTAATATGTATGTAATTCTGGTGGTTGTGGGTTCGGACAGTCCCACTGTAGGTGTGTCCACTTCTCCAGTCTGCAGGGGCCGTCCACTATCACGTGTAGGAGCGTAACTCACTCTCTCACATGGAGGAGTCCCAGGCGCATGTGTAACGAGAGAGAGCGAAAGAGAGCGAGGGAGGGAGAGAGAGAAAGAGAGAGAGAGAGAGAGGGTGTTCTGAGGGAGAAGCAGGACATAGGCTGGAAGATGTTCCACTGAGTGTTTACGTAGGTTGAGCCGCTTGTAACGCAGAGGGTCTGTACAGTATTGAAGTGTAGGCGGGAAATGTGCTTGTTTTGTTTGTTCGTTTATGCGTTTTAATGACTGAATTTGCTTCTTCGGCGCGAGAGAGCCCCGAGGCGAAGCGGGTCGTTTATAAAATCGTGGCAGCGTCCTATCCGTGAAAAAAGAAAGCAGATTAGCTCAGCTGAGTATTAATCGGGAGGGGGGGGTCTCTGGGACGGAGCGACCAGATAGAGCCCCATGTCAGCCAACCTCCACCCTGTCGTCTCCGCAGCCCCGGCCAGGCTGTGACTCCATCTCTCTGTGGCTCCGCTGTTCTGAGTGTGTGTGAGAGTGAGTGTGTTTGTTTTGGAGGGAAACTGACGAGCTGAGACTATGGAGCCCGAGCAGAGCAGCTTCGTGCCGGGGAGGAGCGCGCTCGGCCGGCTCTTCAGAGCGCGCAAGCGGCGCGAGATGCTCTTCGTTCAGGTGTGCTTTGTGTGCAGCATCCTTCTGGGTGCGTGGAGCATGTCGGCCGTGCTCAGCAGATCAGGTGAGTGGTGGGAACGGGTGTGTGTGTGTGTGTTGGGGGGATGGATGGAAAAGGGTTGGGGGGATGCTGGAGCTGAGATCATGGCTTTTACACCTCATCCCCTCTCTTTAGTCACACTTGACGAGTTTGCGTGTGATCCTGCAGTCTGAGCTCAGGGTTTACGCTGTAAGTCCTGACTGCCGTGCTCTGTACGCCCCCCATTTTGGAGGGCCCACATGCAACCGAGAAGGATTTGGTGCTAAAGATTGCAGAAGACGATTGGAGCCGAGAGGACGGTGCTGGATGCCTCCTCCTCCTCCTGTTTCTCCTCCTCTGGCCCAGAGCTGCGCTACTTCATGGGCATATGCCGGGGGGGGGGGATCCTCACACGTGCACAGGGTCCATCGCAGCGACTGTGGGGATCGTTGTTTGTGAGAAACGGTTTTAATGATATACTACACCCATTCGAGAGCGTGTTGTAAACACTGTCTACTCCCTCACGTATGGTGCTGAGGCAGGAAAGTGACCATTAATACACTACATGGACAATAGTATCGGGACGCCTGACCATTACACCAACAGGCACTTTAATGACATTGTAATAAAATACATAGACTTTAATATGGAGTTGGCCCCTCCACAGCTAGAACACCATTCACTTTTCTTGAAAAGCTTTTCATAAGATTTTGGAGATTTTGTTTCTGTGGGAATTAGTGTCCATTCTTTCTGCAGAGCATTTATGAGGTCAGGTACTGATGTTGGACAAGGATGCCTGCCTCACAGTCTTCTTTTCAGTTTAATCCAAAGGTGTTGGATGAGGTTGAGGTCAGGGCTCTGTGCGGGCCAGTCAAGTTTATCCACACCAAACTCATCCACTCACGTCTTTATGGAGCTTGCTTTATGCACTGGGGCACAGTCTTACTGGAATAGAAAATGTTCTTCCACAAACAGTCTCCACAAAGTTGGAAGCATGCCATTGTCCATAATGTTTTGGTATGCTTGATTTTATACACCTGTGACAAGGGGTATGATTGAAACATCTGAATTAAATAATTAAATAATGTCCCAATACTTTTGTCAATATGGTGGCCTAAGGGGTGGTTGACAGTTCTACACGATAACAGCACCCTCAATAGAGTTGGACCTGATACAGTGGTCAGTGAGAGTTAACAAATAACCTATATCCCACGTTTAAAATGTAACTCGATAATAAAAGTGTATGGTGAGCGTATGTACCCTATATCCAAGTTCTCTTAACACAGGATGTTAGAGCATCACCACTTTAAATGAGATCACATTTCATTGTTTAAGTAGTCATCAGGTGCTACTAACCAAGAAATAGAGTCCATGAATTTCAGTAGAGATGTTCATATCCCTATGACCAACCACCAGTATTGATTTTCTACTTTGAGCGAAGAGTGTCAAGCGGTTCATGTCTGCTTTTTATGCCGAACTGCCTTTAAAATGACTTGCCTTGGATGTACATTTTTAGCATAAACTGACTGAACTACAGACTAGCTTCTGGTATAGCCTATGAGAAGAAGAACTGGAGGAACGAATCAATACTTTAGATCCAGTGAGGAAAGGAGATGTCTCTAGTTTGAGGATCTGTAAGTGTTGTGGGTTTTTTGGGGGGGGCATCATATTAAACATTAATTTCTCTAATATTACAAGAGGCTTAAGGGATTATATGGGTGTAATATAACACTGACAAGGCTGATGAGTCTGTCTGCTGACTTGCAGTTGTGTGTATGGGATAACTGATAAATCAGCAAGATGGACAAAGCTTATCAGGAGTCTTACTGTACCTCTGTAATGGAGGTGGCTGAGGGATGAATTTTGCAGGCTTGATGGTTTTAGAACAGCTGATGCCTCTCATAGGCAGCGCTGCCAGTCAGGTAAATGTGGATCGCTATTTTAAAAAGATGAGGAAAATTAAAATCAATTCAATTTTATTTATATAGCACTTTTTAAAACCAGTGTTGTCACAAAGCAGCTTTACAGACTCCGAGCCCCTAGTGAGCAAGCCAACAGTTTTAAGAAATAAACTGGCATCTGCATTAATAAATATGCTATTAAAAATATACAAATTCACATATATCTAATATTCATGCTGTTTTAAAGTATACAAAACAAAGTATGTTAAAAGATCAAAAGTGTTGATTGATGTGACATAATGAACGCAAATTCAAATTTAATTGCATTGACTGTAAATTTCTTGGATTAAAAAAACCTTAAAAATGGACTGAAATGCTAAGTACGTGTACGTCCTTTGACATAATAATACAAATATTCTTTTTAAATGTTTCTTTCAAAATAACTCACACAAACAAATACTTTCTCATCTATTCATTCAGTTTCTAAACAGCTTACCCTAACCAGCTTTTGGGCACTGGAGCCTGTCCCAGTGCTCACGGGACGAAAAGCAGAGAAATGCCAGCCCATCGCAGGGCATACACACAAACAAACACATCCACATCCACAGTTACAAAATCAAACACTTGTTCTTACAAGTAAAATAAAAAATGAAACCGTTACATACACTCTTCTTTCTTGTACAAAGATGAAAAGCATCTCTTTTTACTCTATAGTTGAGAGTAAATCCTAACCAAGAAATGAAGTGATCATTCGGTCATACGCGAACACACCACAGCACACAGTGTGAACAGCATGAAATTCAACCTCTGCATTTAACCCTTTCACCAAGTGAAGCAGGGGGTAGCTACGAACACAGCACCCGGGGACCAGTGTGTGGGGACGGTACCTTGCTCAGGGTACCTCAGCTGCGCCTAGCGGTCTTGGGAATCGAACCTGGACTTTCCAATCACGAACGCCCTAACCACTAGGCTACCAGCCTGTGGATAATAAAGCAGGTTTTTTGTTTTTGGTCCTGTGGGACCCCCGTTTCGGTATAATTTGGTCTGTTTATTAGCAGCCTGCAATCAGAAGGTTGTGGGTTTGAATCCCAGCATTGCTATTGTCCTCACACACTGCTCCCTGGGCACCCCTCACTGGTGGCAACCCATTGCTTCTCTTGGTGAATGGGTTAAATGCAGAGAAAGAATTTCACACTTTTCACACTGTGTGCTGTGCTGTGGTGTGTTCACGCATTACTATAAGGGGCCCCTTTACTTCATTTTGTATGTTTGAGGGAAATCACCAGACTGTGTTGGACATCAGCCCTCCGGGACCAGATCTGAAGAACCCTGTAATAAACTTTGTTACTCTCACCCACACTGAAACATCTCTGCTTTGTGAAAATCACTGCAGTAGGCACTCAGAAATCACCACCATACATTTCAGCCCTAGGGAGGTTTTGAAAGCCCAGGCATGTTCTTAAAACTGGATTCCCATGAAAATGCCTCCTGCAAACGTATTAGCCACGAATTAGCCATTTCATCTTAGGTACCTTAACTAGGGAATCAAATTTATAATAACATAAGCCTGTGGAGCCATTGTTTCGTTTAATGTCGTTATATTAGCCTAAGCTTTTCAGAGGATTGTAGATTTAAATGAATGAATGAATTGTCTGTGATTCATAGTCATCAGATAGGTCTGCTCAGAGCTTTTGGGTCGGCTTTAAAGGGGACTACCAGTTTTTCAGAGTGTCTGCGTAATTGAATGGTTACAATGTAAGCAAAGCAATTAAGAGTGGTTTGATGTGGAATGCCCTGTTCTACAGAAACGTACTGTGTCTATTGTTCACAGCAGTGACGAAAAGAACCAGACATCCAAAGTGTTTAACGTCTCTAAAAGCTTCCTCTTAGAAAGCTATTGCATTAAATGGGTGCGCACCATCTGCCTAATGTCTGAGACGTTGGTTTTATTTAGGTTTTGAGATCATATTTTAGCTTAAAACATATTTTTCAGCATATTTATGGTCTGCATTTACATGTAGGGATTGGGAGCAAAAATAGTATACATGTCATGTATTGAATTAGGGTGGGGGTAGCCTAGTGGTAGGATACTTGCCTCTGGACCAAGAGGTCATAGGTTCGAATCCTATCTTCAGCACCACCACTGGGTCCCTGAGCAGTCCCTTACCCCAAGTTTCTCCAGGGAGGTTGTCCCCTGTAGTTAGAGAATGGAAGTCGCATTGGATTAAAGCGTCTGGTAAATGAGTTATGCAGCTATTTTGAAAATAAGGGGAAATCCTTTTTAAGAAGTGACGTCTCACAGCCGAGTATTGATAATGAAAATGAAAAGATCCAAAGATGCCCTGCATAAAACTCTAAATAGACACTAATGGAGATGCCAAGAAACTCTAAATCTAACAGATGAAGTGGTTCTACATGTGTGTAATATAAAAAAAAAACAGTAAAAATAAAATAGGTATTCTAGTGCAACCTGAATCAAATTCAAAACATGTTTTTTTTCTGACTGTTTTTATGGACATGTGCTGCTGTTCCAGGTCATGGGATTGTGTTGCAGAAGAGCTTGGCTCCACCCACAGATGCTCTGAGCCGAAGACTGATGGCCATTGAGGAGGACAATGAGACTCAGGAAAAGAACTGCTCTGAGCCTGGTAATTCTGCACTCTTCTACCTCACAGAACACAACACAACATACATCTCTGTATTTATTGTGCAGCATTCACTATAGGCATGACTTTACCTAGCCGGTTCACTTCCTACACTTCATATTGACTGACCTGCTGGTAGGTCCACACTTCTGTCACTCTATAAAACAAATCAATTTGCATTGCTGTCCATCCAGGTTATAAACAAAAGCTTGGATGTGAACTATAAATGTTAAGCTTAGTAATGCAATGAGGGACATGCATTACACAGTTTATCACAGTTAAGGGTATAACAGAAACCAAACTACATTAATATATTAAACAATGTTCAACACATAATTGCACTTATTTATAATAACCATCTTGTGTGTTAGAAGGATTTGACAAGTAACATAATGGTCAAGGATTATTCTATTAATGCAAAGTTTTTATAAATGACATTATAAATAGATTCTGGTGATGTGTGTTGTTTTATGTGTGAGTATATTTTACAGTGGGTTTGACTCTGCCAATCATACTTTTCTGGAACTGGAACTTTTTCGTTTTATAAATTAAGATTTTCTTTTACTTTTGAGGCTACGTTTGATCTGCGCCTTTGATGTCAACTCATCTTTTGAATCAAACTGGTTTTGGCTAAATTGTCCTCTTTCCTTCGGAAAATCCTCAAGCGGGCAACTGCATCAGTCCGGCTCTGGCGGTTATTCCGCTACCGCTGGAGAGCCAGCGTGCTGGGTGAATGCGATTATGAGCAAAGATTTGTGATCATGGGGGGAAAGAAATCTGCTGAAGCTGGAGCGGCCTCGTGCAGAGTATAATTGGAAGGGGGGGGGGGGGGGGGCTCTTTTTAAACTTTCCTTTTCTCCAACACTGCTCTGACCCTAACAGTATCAAATGACTCTTTTTTCTCTGTTACTCATCAAAAAGAAAGAAAAATGTGAACCTGGAGGTTGAGGGGAGATGAAGACTCATGACATTGGCGTATAAGGTGTGGGGGAGGGGGGTTTGGGGGGATCGAAGGGTTCAGACTTGTGATGACCAACAGACTGTACTGCAGTGAGGAGTGCAATCAGACACCGCTGATGCTCCTTCATAAACGCTCTCAGTTGTCTTGTGTGAAGGTTGGGCTGCGTTTCATAATCGCTATGGTGGTATTGACCTTGGCTGCTGGCTCCTGAGGTAGAGCTGGGCATTATGATAATGATTATTGTGGTGTTGATAAATTATGCTACAGTGTAATGGACAGAGTTTTGTAATATCTTCAGTATTTAATGAACATCTGTGTGTTTCATTACAAACGGTGCTTGATAAGACCCGTTAAAATTGATCTATTGGAGCAAAGGATGGTAAATCATTGAAAAACCATTTGTATTCAGAGTATTTTTTGAAAGTGTATTTTAAAAGTGTGATATATTGTGTATCATAAAAATGTACCCTGATCATTTTTTCCCCATAATGCCCACCGCTAGTTTAGTTTGTGAATTTCATTGACTGCCACCATCACCAAAATACATTCTACTGAAATTTGCTTAGCTTATGTTCTTCAGAATCAGAATTCTTTACTGATCTCAGAGGTAATTTTGCTTACTTGAATAGAGATGAAACGGTTCTTTGACATTATCAGTAACTGTCAGCAAGTATTCCTATTGCTGACTTTAGTTTATACTTTCAAAATGATGTCAAACATATTGCCCAACCTAGAGTGATTTAATAACTTAACCTGAAGGGGGCAGCACTTCTGTATCTGGATTGTGGTATCTATGTGAGCATAAAGCAAAAAAAGAGTGATTATGGCTGAAAGCTCAAAATAAATGGGATATTTTTCTTAAACGGAAGGTTAAAGTCAACATCTGCAAGTCTGACATGAAGTGCATCACTACCTTCGACCAGCTGAAAAAGAAACCTTGTTGTGTCAATACTGCAGGAACCGAACAGTCAAACACTAGCTGTTCTTCCATGCCTGTGACAAACCAAACTACAACTGCTCCCCGAGGACACGCAGTTCACACCATAAGTGATTTGTCGGAATATGGTAACATTACTCTAGAGTAAACATGTTACACTACTGAGATAAACCACTGGAATATTCTCTCCCTTATGGGGACTTACTCAGTTAAAATTTAAAAGAAAAATACCATCTTCCCAATCGTAGATACAAATATCTGAGGTTATCCACTACAAAATGGCAAGGGAACCCTTTTTTTCATGCGCATACACTTAAATATGCAAATGAGCTCACTAACCAATCAGAATGTTTCCTTTTTTTTGTCATTTGTTTTATTTGGAAATATCAATGAAAAAGACAAACAGTACATGGAACATTTACTTGGACAGCTAGTCCCCTTTTGTCTGCAAACCCACCCCCCAGCATCCGCGAAAAAAAACACCTCCACCATCTACGAAAGCCTATACATATATATAAAAAATGGTCCATGCTTATTATAGAAATATCAAATATTCAGACATACATCGTAAATTATATACATAATACATACCTGGAATAAGCTAGAAATATGGAATGTTTTCTTTTTTCTTTGAGTGTTTTGAAGTTCAGTCGTTTGTCTTAGTTGTATGTTGCTTAATTTGCCGGTGCACTGCTGTGTTTTTAACATATTACGAAACATAATGGCACTGCAAAATGAGGCAAAAGAATGACAGCACTAATATTTTATCCAGACTGCGCAGTCCTAATGAGGAGTCATAGCACTTTCCCTGACCTATGGTACTGCACTGGTGAGTGTTTTGGGGGGGGCTGTGTTTTTGCTTGAGTCAAGTGCAGCAGGGGCGGTTGTCAGCGCAGCTTGATAAGAGTCTGCTCTTTCGCTTTTTGCTGCATGTGCCCATAATGAGTGTGTGTGTGATGCTGCGAGTGGGAGCTGCCCGACTGTCAGGCCCACTGGCTCAGCAGTACGCCTCACACGCCTGTCAAGCTTTGAGTGTATAGATCGCACTCCTACAGCTCCTGGCAAGAGTATGTAAGCGTGCGCGTGTGCGCACGTGTCTGTGTGTTAGTGTACATTGCAGTGCGTTGCAAGTTGCCGATGTTGCTGTATAATTTTGGAAAGTTTGCATGAATTGTGTGCAGATTAGAATAATATCATAATAATATTCTATTTTATGCACTGAATGGTTTTTGATCCGACATTTATTAAATTGTAAGGTCAGAGATTTACACCCTTAATGTTTGTGTGTGTGTGTGTGTGTGTGTGTGTATACATTATGTGTGTGTTTGCTTGCCACAAAAGAAAGTGTGAAAGACAGGACGAGAAGGACATGAATAGAGGGAGAGAGAGAAAGATGAGATCTGTCCATCCTCATCAGCAGCCTGCAGAGCTGAAGGCCAAGTAGAGGTCATTTTGCCTGTCACAACTGAGAATCATCTGTGTGTGTGTGTGTGTGTGTGTGTGTGTGTGTGTGTGTGTGTATGTGTGTGTGTTTTTGCATGCAGAAATCTCACCAGCCCAACATCACATTCCCAAAATAACTGTTCTCATCACTTTTTGTTTAATGGCACACGTGGACTTGAGTAGCCCTAATGGAGAGTGATCAGAAAACAGTGTGTTCATTTCTTTACTTCATCATGACACACTCGTACACCACGCTTCACATGTTAGTGTAGGTGTTAAGCTGTGACCTGTTGCCCAGCTCATGGGTATTTGGCCGCCCAGAAGGTACAAAAGCCCACGTGCGCTGTAAGAAACGATCTTACCTAGCGTGATGCACCGTGGCTCAGTGCGTTTGAAACTATCATGAATAGATGAATGATGGCATTATTAATGCAGAGTTAGCTGGGTAGAGATGTTCTGTGGACTTAAAAGGTTTTGCCTTCAGCGTGTGTGACAAGAACGTTAATGTTTCATCTCCCCCAGTAACTGGCACCTCTTTAAAAACTAGTTGTTTTACAGAATGTCTCTCTTTTCATGTTTTAAAACATTGACTTGCTTGCAGGTTGTCACCAGGGAGCTACCGTGGCTGATCATACTTTTACGCAGAGTTTGGAAAGTGCTGTAGTTTTTTGGCTGTGCTAGTTCATGAACTCTTCAAAATAAAAGCTTTTATTAGTATTAGTTAATGAAAGTATTAATTAGGAAGATACAAAAGAATGATTAATTAAAGAGTTTTACATGAAATGGAGCTTAGTAAAACTAACTAAAACTTACTATAACTGGGGGTCCAAGTTATGTTAAGGATATAACAATAGGATGTGCTGGTGATTGATAGAAGGTAATGATAATCCCACCATATACTGATTTGGTTACAAACTTTGTGTACTGCACTTTCTGCCATAGAAATATTTAGCATAAATAATTGGGCCTATAATCATGAAGAACTTTGTTTTTGTTTTTTGAAGGAAATTAGACTGATTTAGTTTGTAAACAAAGGCTACATTTTATTATACCATTAATCCTCTTCTCCATACGGTCCATATATGAAAATCACACTCGAAAGAAGTCCATTCACTGTTTTTGCGATGTCAGAAATAACACCATACTTAAATTTTTCATGTTTACCTTTTGAGCCTCCAGCAAATCATGCGCCCATTCACTGGGAAGTTATGTTCAGAGCATTTCAGCCCAAACAGTGGGAGCACAGACAGGAACAGTGTACATGGCAGACAGAAGACATAATTGAAAACGAGCCCTTAAGGCTCCCTAGGATGACAGTAGAAGAGGGCAGCACTAATTATCACTATTATGTTACAGCTATTGCGGAGGGCACAGTGCAGTAACCACTAAGAGAGTGTGAGTCTACACCAGGGAATCAAATGAGACCTCACACATTCACACCAGCTCAGGTGAAAAGTGCTCACAGAATCATTTGACTAGCAGCAAAAATAAACATTTGGTTTAAACAAATTAAGTGAAAGATTTGTAGGGTATTAAGGTCTCTAAGGTATATAAGGTGTCCACATTTTCTGTGAATCTGCAGTAATTGGATGTCAGTCTCCATGGCATTAATACTTTTTTAAAACAGTCCTACTGCTCACTCAAACAGCAAAAGAGCTATACATTCACATGCATTCTCTAATGAAGTCTAGTCCAGTAGTACTGTAGTAGTTCAAATATTCTCCACTACAGAATGTTGGAATCATTGAAATGCTATCCACGGTTTGTCATTTGTAGTCATTGCTTGCCCTTTTTAAAAGTTAATACTACTGGGTTATTGTCTGTTGACCTGATGGTAATTTAAATGAGCAATCTGTTCAAATAATCCTTAAGGGTAGGAACTGCTGCCTCTAGAATTCCATTCACTTTTAAATGTGGGGGCAAACCTCTTGCGAAATGGAGAAAAAGAGAGAGAGAGCGAGAGGAACAGAAGGAAAGAGCTGATCTATTTGTTGGTATGGGGTTGTGGGCATCTGATTTAGAGTGTGGTTTAGGGGCCATACTGCTGATTGTAACCTGAATAAGCAAGAAACTCTTGAGTGTCTGCAGACAAAATCGAAGGCAAGGTCTATTTTTGGGAGGCTGTGCTTGTGCGCTTGTTTTCGTTCCTGCTGGAAAACACTTTGGAATGAAAAAGTACATGGTGGAAAACAATGTATTGAGGGTGTTTTTACTTCTTAAAAGCCATAAGATAAAGGACTGTCCAAATTAAGAAGGAGGGGGGATTGGAAATAGTGTGGAAAACATGGAATTCTGTAACACTACTGCCAGGTAGAAAATCATATTTAAAAAAAAAAAACAACAGTGTATTATTAAATCCCCTCCCACACACACATGCACGCATACACACACACATACACACACAAACACACCGTCATTTCGCAACATGACCAAAACAACGGTGCAGATCATTCTTCAGCTTCATTTGATTGCTTTTTTCATAAAGTTAGTGCAGTTAGGTTTTATTGGTTTGTGGAGAAAGCCTACTGGTATAGAGTGATTCCTACCTTACTAGGCCTGCATTATGAGACTAGTAATCAATCATTTAACTCAATAATTAGCATTTTAACTTGTTTTCTTGAGGAAACAAGTGACAGACATCTGTAATAAAGTAGGTATTTTTAGCCAATAGCCATACTATGGTCAAAACAGGTATAATGTGTCAAGTATAGCCAATCAGAACTTAAGTAGCCCATCTCAGTGTCCTGCCCACACGTGAAGTGAAACCCGTCAGACACTCTAACCTTACCACTTTTGCACATGTATTTTCTTACATAGTGAGGACATGCTGGGGTTGACTAATTGGTAGAAGGCACCGCTCATTCTGACGGAAAAAGAAGTTTTTTTGGTGACAGAGTTGCTGTGAATTGGGAAAAAACATGTCCAGAGTCGAGCTTCTTTATATCTAGATTACATTCTAGCATTTCTATAATAATTTGGGATATTCAGATTTATACATTACAACTTAAAGGCAGTCCTCAACAGACAAGAAGACGAGCGAATGATAACAATGAGAAACGTAAGATAATCTGTAGTGCAGCTCTATGCATGTGCTTATTGCGCTTTATAGCTTGAATCAAAGCCATTAGTTAAATATATATATATATGTATATATGTATATCAGTTCTGTCACAATTATAGCAATGAGAATTGAGAACAGGTTCTATTTGAGGACTGGTTCCAAATGATCCGGTCTGTCAGAATCGCATGTCTCTAATGTTATTGATTCCATTTATTGATTAGAGCATGTTTTTCTGTTGCATGGTGCAAAAACTGCACCATGGCATCAGATTCTTCATCTTCACAGCTGGATCCTTTCAACACAAAAGCATCATGTCCAAAGTGTGACTTAATTCCACAAAGAAATAGGGAGTTAGGTCTACTTGCAATGTTTCGAGTAAGGGTGGAAACACCAGCAACATGTTGAAACATCTTTCGACTTTTTTGACACAGAAAACGAATTAGGGAGTTGAAGAAGAATCACCAATAAGCAGGATCCCTATTGACATCGGTATCAATACATTTGTGCCAGTTCTCACCCCCATGCACAATTACTTGACAAAAAGAGGACTCTATTTAAAAAGAAATTAGTTAAATGTAGTTTCTCAGTGAATCTTCTTACTTGGCAGTTTGACCTATTGAACAGGGTTTCCGCTAGTTATTATTAAGCCGCCTTTAGCAGATTCTTTATACAGGGACGCTTAAGCTGGTGTTGTGAAAGAGAGGAAACTCACACCAGTAAGATCTCATGACAGCATTTATGTTTGTAGTTACAGTAAAATGTAATGTTTGCATACAATTAATCAGTTAATCATCATTAATCATAATAGGTATTTGGTTACTAATACTTTTGCTAGTGTACTGTTATTGACTTGAAATCCCTTAGCATGTATTTGATGTTCCATGGCTGTTAGGGTTGGTCGCCGCTGCTTTTTTGTTTTGTATGGGGTTATGTTTCTGTGGGGTTTTGGGGCTTTTATTTTGATGTTTCAGGTTCCTGCTTGTGTCACGTGTCTGTTGTTCTGTTCTGCTTAATCTTGTTGTCATGTGGTTTGGTTAT
>JBBPDC010152380.1:0-20742 GCA_037974485.1 Hemigrammopetersius urotaenia | reverse complement strand
GTTTTGAGTAATGATTTAAATTCCATGATATTGTTAACAGAACGGAGTGAGCGTGGTAGAGAGTTCCAAAGTTTTGGTGCATCCAAAGAGTATAGCTAGTTTTACAGATTTCAAGTACTTTTTGCACTCAAATACTCATTACTTTTTAATACTCTTTACTGATTAATACAGTAGTTTACAAAAGTGAACCAAAACGACATAAAAGAGTTTTACAGGTTCATGATTCCTTTTTTGATAAAAGTCCTAAAGATTCACAGGAATGATGTGCTGTGATATTATGTTAGATACAGATTTTTGTAGTATAACAATGTGTGAGCCAAGATCATATTCCATCACTAAATAAGTGGTTCAGATGAGTGAAATACCCTGATTGGTGAACTTAGTTCAGATTAACTGTTTTTATGTTGTATTTATGGCTGTTCAGCTAAAATATTTAACTTTGTTGGTCTCTGTTGCTCTCAGCTCGGCAGGATTAAATGAGTGACGGATGATGAGCTCAGCTTCTTTTTCTGTATGTCCTTCCACTGTCAAAACTAGAGACAGACAAACCAATGTGTTTGCCCATTTCTTTTTGTTGAAATGTTGTTTGTCAAATGTTGTTTCCAATTTTGCACATTCATTTATCTTGCTTCAGTCCTTCAAAGAAAAGACATAGCTTGTGATGTAGAGGGGAGTGTGACTGGGCTCAGCCTTTAATTAACATTACTAGGGTACTTGTCATTTTTCTTGGCTTCATGATATTATTTATTCATAAAACATTATAAGCCTTATAAGTAGCCTCTAGAAAGTGAATTCATATTTTCTTCAATTCTGGTGAGAGTTAAATAGTTAGTTTAAGACAAAATATCTGAATAGGAAATACGGATATCTACAGAAACACCATAAACAATTACTTACTGAATAATTCATACCGGCCATAATTGGTTGTTTTCACACTTGCACTACAGTAGTCGTTGGGTTTTAAATGCATCTTGGATGCATATGCATTTTAAAATGTCTCCATAACCAGATATAATCCTGAAACTGAAAATGTGACCCAGCATAAACAGGGTCTAAGAGATGACTATGGGACAATGGAAATTGTGCCCATTACAGAAAAACTTCTAAAAATGTGAAATCATCAGTGCTCCAGGGATTATTGCATCACTTACTCTAAGGATTATTGGTCTGCATGTGGTGTCTGTGGTCCGTTTCAGTCTCTGAGAAATTGCATTCAGTGAATTTGATGATGACGTATGTGCACATAATGTCAGCTTATAGAACAACTGGTGTCTCTCACATCATCATTCACTGTTGGTGAGTCAGACAAACTGCCTCCTACTAGCCTCAGCCTAGAATGACTCTGACTTACATTTCTTGTAGGAGAGTGAAGATGTGTTGGCTTGTTATTACATACGTTGTACAGCTGTTTAAAGAAAATAAATACACAAAACACACATACTTTTGTCGCAATGTATCCCCAGTCCGGAGAAACTGCATGTGGAATCCCTTTTGTGAGACGAGGTGGCCGAGTGGTTAAGACAATGGTCTGCTAGTCCATTGTGCTCTTCATCTGTGGGTTTGAGTCCCAAGTGACCTGATGGTTATGGGTTCAAATCCCAGGATGGCTAGCGGCACCTCTGAGGTATCCTTGAGCAAGATACTGTCCCCATGCACTGCTAGTACCTGCTGCTTCACTTGGTGAATAGGTAAAAGAATTTGTTTATGACAAAAATGGTCATTTTACACTTTACTTATTTGGAATTGCCACACCTTGACCCCAGCTCCACCACGGCTCTGCATAGGCTTCGTTGCTTTTTCATCTTTTAAATAATGCAAAAATATGCTTCATAGTTCTGCCCCTTGCAGAGCCTTGACACATCCTCTGTTATCCTGGGATTTTCCTCATTTACCCAAATGATTCTTTAAGTACCCCCAAGATTTTTTTTTTCTCAGGAGCTGTTCGTCCCTTTTCTTTTGCAGACTATTAGTGCTGGCATTTTCTTGACTGCATTATACCTATAATTCATAGCCTTATAAATTCACTGTACTGAATCTAATTTGGCAGACAAAAGGACCTGTTTGATCGACCATTATAGGTTAGATTCGGATGAATAACTCAAACTCATTTGCACATGAATGTTCACCACATGCACCCAGGAAATACGCTGTAGCCGATATAACCACACTGGCAAAATAGAAGAAGTAAAAAAAAAACCCTCCCCGTTCTATAAACAGCACCTGGTCCTATTGAAGCCTTGAACACTGCCAAAACAAGCATTGTCCCATTCTCGCTGCTCTTTTTCCACGCTGCCTCACTGTGATGAAAAGTGAAAAGCTTGTTTATTTTCATATGAAGAGGCAAATCATTGCCTTGAGAAAAGCACAAGCCAGGGCTAAGCACTAGAGCATTGGTACTGGCCAAAATGGTGCCCTGTGTGAGTTGAATGGGAATGGGAATGAATAGTAGGAATTACTTATACACAGTTGGCCTTTTTTACCTTTTTAACCTTCCTGACTCATTTGCATGTCTCACCAAAGAATATTTGATGTTTAAATACTTAAAGCAAGCCATCAGATTTGGATTTCTCTTGGACTTAAAAAAAAAATTATCTCACAGAATCACAGAAAATTACAGAATCTGATTCTAAGTCTACCATCTAAACACTACTGGAGCATAATATCCTCTAATGTATTTCTCTACAGTAGTAATACAATTTGTATGCCTATCTGTTATAACTTAGTATAGCTAGTTTGAGTCTGTAGGAATTCACATAAAAAAGCATTAAAACAGATAATTAAATTGTATATCTTGTTTATAGACCAAACACTTTTTCCTGTGATACAGTAGTTCCCTACATGTTCCCCATAAAGTAACCTGACAACTGCAGGAGATTAAAAAGCCTGTATGATGAATGCAATATTTGCATGCCAAATGCAGTATAGCCTGGCTCTAATTTAATCTCTGTATTGCATTCAGTAGGTCTTTTTTTACTCTTAAATTATTACTGTAATTTTGTTATACTGCTTAAATGTGAAGCAACACTATCATGATAGCCCAGATGCTTTGTAAATATGTAGCCAGTAACATAGAGCACTTAGAGTTAGATACCTTATAATTTCACCTAGACTTTTCCTAACTCAAGCTAACACTCAAAATCTAATCCTAAACTTGAGTTTGGTTGTAAACTTAAGCCAGTTAATTCTACCCCTAACCATGATGTTGTTGAGAATCCACCACAGTGTTACATTGCAACTTTTTCATGCAATCAGTCTGTCACTAAAACATAAATGGCTTTTTTCTGCAAAACACCACCACATGTACAACAAAGATTTTCCATGAATTTCAAGTCATATACTTCTACTTATGTATACAAATAACAATAAATTGAATATTTAACCAAAAATCCTGTTTTAATGACATAGTATCAAACACAGAAAGTTAGAAAGTTATATGCTTATATGCAGAAAGTTATATTTAACATTTCTGTATTATTTTTGTTGAAATTAGTGAAGTAGCATTTTCGGCGAAATTAGGTAAGTTTCTATACAGCTTGCTAACAGAAGGATGCTGTTTAATATTACTCAAATGATGTGTGAACCACTGCTGTCACTGACATTTACAGAAAGATCTCTCACTGTGCCTTGGTTAGTTTTAGAGTTTACTTTGAGGTTAGCATTATCAACAGTGGTGCTTAAAAATGCTAAAGTAACCACATAAAGTGGAGATGGAGATGTCAAGTAGCGGATTAAGATACGATTGCAAACAAAACATATTTTTGCTCATTCTGGGTACATTTGGTAGCTCTGTACATTTTCAAATTTGGTAGCTCTGCACATTTTTTGCTTCAAACACAGCTGGTGTAATGAAATTATATATTAAAACATTTTAGGAGGTAAAGAAGTCACCATCTGGTTCAGGGACAGAATCAGGAGAGGCTTGGAAATGGTTTCCCCTGATGGACGAGGTACTTGGTAGGAGTTTGTCTATTCAGCCTCCCATCCGTATTGCCTCTGCCTGGTGGGAGCCTGCTCCAGTTTCTTCAGTGGCCTCTCCAGATTCTGTCCCTTTAGACAGGAACAGGACAGATGAGGAGACAGTAAAAGGACCCGATTTTGAAGTTCTTGCCAAAAGAGCCAGACACATCAGAAGCGAGGAAAGGAGGGATGAGGAGAGAGATGAAAGTTGTGAGTTGTGTAGAAATTCGTGTCAATGGTAAATATATAAGATTTTTATATGTATGATTTTTCTATATCGATGCAATAAAATGGATGACTGCAGTAACAATGGCATTGGTGTAATGGTGTTGATGCAGTTCTGAGTGTCTGGGACAGAAACATCTCCTACAAGTTATGCAGTACTTGTCATCTATCCAAGGTATCTGCTCCCTCTGCACCTTCCTCTCACACCATGTTGTCTCCGTTGGTTGTGCAGAATGGTAAAACATGCAATGGCCTGAATGGCTAAATGTGTCTTAACATTACGAGTTATGGATTTATAGAATGCTACCTTGTTTTCATCAAGCTCTGTCAGTGATGGACTTTTATGGGACATCACATTGGTTCCTGGTATGGGGTCTCCAGCAGGATTGGTGCTAAAAGGTGAGAATAACCTCCATCTCCATGGGGTAAAATCCCTCAAGTGAGCACAACTCTTGATTGAAGAAGGAACTCTTCTTACACATGTGTGAATTGTGAACAAACCCAGGGTACCCCACAAAAATATCGAAAAAATTGCCCTGGTGATCATACGCAGCTCAAAGCTGAATGGAATAAAAAAAGCCTTTGATTGAGGCAACACTGAGCATGCTCAGCTGGTGCTTTAAGTCTGATCTGGCAGCTGTCAATTTTGACAGCAGCTCTAGCGAAAGCCTCAGCACCTGCTACACGAGCAAATCCAGGTCCGATTTGTGTCAGCTCTTGTGGTGAAGGCGAGATAATGATGCGTGATCGTTTGGTGATAATGCGATTGTGCACAATCATGTGAAAGGTCTGGGTGTATCAAATGTTTTTGATACCAACCTGTAGGAGGTAGAGACCAGAATCTCCAGATCAGGATGAGTGAGAGAAGAGGTCAGGTGTACAAGAGTAGCATGGCTCAATAATGCTACCAAATGTCATACTTATTACAAAAACCTGATGTTTGAGGTGACTGCATTTTTGCGGTGCTTCTACCTAAAAATAAAAGTAAATAAAGAATTCAAATTCATTCATTCATTTTCTGTAACCACTACATCCACACTAGGGTTGTGGGTACCCAGAGCCTATCCCAGGGACTGAGTTGAACGCCAGGCCACCGCAGAGAATTCAAATTGTCCTTGTTTTTTTCTTTCTTCAAGTATGGTAGTTTAATTTCCTTTTTAAGGCATGATGACATACAGTGGACTGTTCTGTTAATATGCCAGTAAGCCTTTTTATTAGACACACTTACCTTGTATCTGCATTCATTATCCATTTTATCAGCTTCACTGATAACTTTGCAGTTTACTGTTATATGCTGTAGTCCATCTGTTTCTCTGCATCATTTGTTAAACCCCCTTCATCAATGGTCAGGATCCCACAGGACTCTAGCAGCATTGCTGTATGTGATTCACTTTGTGGAACACACACATATCTCTACCGAGTCAGTACCGACTTACTGGTGGTCCTGTAAGGGTCCTAATCATTGATGAAGAGGGTAAAGGAGGCCTAATCTCACTCCCCTCATTAAGAAGTGTTAATGGTTATTACTCTGCTTGTTAATTGACTAGAGAAGGCTGCAATAAGCAAATGAGCTCAATACCCAATCACTGGGTTGTGTACTGTGTGCTGTGAGCATCCTGACCTATCAATGTCCATTACTCTCATCCCTGCATAAGCCTGCATTTGATGTAGCATCCATATTGATCAGCATGCCCTCATCATGCTCCTTTTAACAAATGATAAATGGATTTGTTCTTTTATTGCCTGTTATTATTATTTTCCAAATTACATCCGCAGATTAAAAGTATAAATAAAAACATGTGCGAAGCCCATGGATAGGTGGGGAGCATATTACATAGAACCTCTGTGGTCTGGTGTATCTACAGTTGCATGCTGGGGAAATGAAAAGCACAGCAGGGGCGGTTCATTTTCGTTGGGTCCATCAGTCAAAACAGCTTGAGGAATTATTTCTTTAATAGCAGAATTAGTATGATGGAAGGGGATTGGGTAGAGTGACATCCAGCCTGAGGCCCTGAAGACATTATCAACTCTTTTTGTTTTTAGGGCAATGTGAATGAGTAGTGGTCCTGAAAGCTTTGCAGTACTGTTATGTGACATAAAACCTAATCATCACTCAACTCTTATTGATCTGACGAAGGTAGACAGAAATATGGTTGACCCGCGAAAAGAGTGGTGATTGGAATCGACATGGGGAAGCAAGTGCTCACCCTTTGTTTACATAATTTATTACACAAGCAAACCATAGTATGTATTGGACTGATGTGAAACATGCTAAAAATGCATTAGGCAGACCCAATGGTTCATGGTAAACTCTTCTGCATGATAGCGTGCCTGATCCTCAAGCATATCATTGTTTGTACGTTCCATTTAGTTGAAGGCCTAATGAGCTAATTAAGCTAATAAAAAGATGCAAATTCACATTTACAACACAAACAGTATTCAAACTGTATAACTGACCATTTTAAACAAGGGTTGAACTATACATACTGCTCATTTACCTAAAGCAGTTATTATATACTAAATATATAATAGCTGTTGTGTTTAAAATGTCACTTAAAATGAAAAAGAGCTGTCAAATGCATATCCATGCATTTTGATTCATTTTGAAATTAGAATAATGAGGACTTCTTGTTTATCTGTTAGTAAGACGGGCTGACGTGACTCATGTGACTAATATGATTTGGCCATCTACACAGAGGACAGCTGTGTTTTTGTTGTAGGAAAGACTATTACCTATTATTTGTATGCATCATTTTGCACAATAGCTGAATTATATAGACTACATTGTGACTTTAATAACACTGCATACAAATACATAGATTTTAATATGGAGTTGGTCCCCCCTTTGCAGCTATATCAGCTTCCACTGTTCTTGGAAGGCTTTCCTCAAGATTTTGGAGTGTTTCTGTGGGAATATGTGCCTGTTCATTCTGTGGAACATTTGTGAGGTCAGGTTAGACTGATGCTGGACTAGAGGTGCTGGCTCGCAAGCTCCATTCCAGTTCATCCCAAAGGTGTTGGATGGGATTATGCCAGTCAAGTTCTTCCACGCTGATCCAACCATGTCTTTATGGAGCTTGCTTTGTGCACTGGGGGACAGTCATGTCAGAATAGAAAAGGTTTTTCCCCAAACTGTGTCCACAAAGTTGGAAGAAGGGTTTTGTCCAAAATGTCTTGGTATGCTGAAGCATTAAGAAGTAAGGGTCCACCTGAATTCAATAATAAAGAGGTGTGTCCCAATACTTTTGTATATATTGCGTAAATCTGGTAGGGGACTGGCGACCTGTCCAGGGTGTTTTTCCGATGGGCTCCAGCACCCTCCTGCTACCCCAGTTAGGATAAGAAGCTCAGATTGTGAATTAATGAAATGAACACACTGAATATGAATGGTCTGTGTGATAAATTGTTGCGTAAAGAGAAGCTCATGAAAATTTGTGCCTGACTTTGTTTCTTAGGGGTAAAGTTTTTTTGACTTCAGTACTGATGTACATTGTTCTGGATAATAGTGTCTGCCAAATGCCATAAATGTAAACGTAACTGTAAACTTGCAATATTTGTCAACCAGGATATGCATGTGTGAGAGTGCTTGGGCGTCAGTGTCTGTCTTCCAAATGTGTGCCTTTGTGTTGATTCTGCATCACACTCATGGTCTAAAAATGGCAGCAACACCAAAGAAGGCTCTGTATATTTATTTTAAGAGTTTCTTCATGTCAGGCGCAGAGACGCTAAAATTTTTAGCAAGGCGGTGTTGTGCTAATTGCCTTATTTTTTCCTTCCTCATTCCTCGCACCTCTCTCTCCCTGATTTGCAACTTCTCGGCTCTGGAACAGCTTGGTTTACTCTGCATATTGTATGTCGCCAAAAATACTCAAATAAAAGTAATTCTAATTGTCTAATGCCTGTAAAGATGGGTTGAAAATATCCCTATACTTCACATTTTCACTATACTCAGTGTGTTGACACAGTGTGTTATTCTGAGGTTGCTATAACGGACCCAGTGACCCTGTGCTACTGTAAAAAAAAAAAAGCTGAATTAACCCTTTAAGTTCTTCTTTAGTGTGGTTTATTTTGTTTGGTAATGGTTCATCTCTTGATGTTGATACCCCTTAATTGGTCTAAATCTTACTTTTCCATGATGCATATAGCTTATAGTGTTCTAATTGTACAAATGATGGAGTTAATGCTAATATTTTTTAATAATAACCAATAAGATATCAACAGAACTATACAAAAAGCTATGTGAGGTAGGATGCATGCATAGAATGCTCCATCATCAAAGGGGAATAGCCTTCAAATATGGCAGAGAAATGCAGCCCACATTCTACTCCATCAAATTGTTTGAAGAGGTCGGTAAATGTGCACTAAAATGTGCAGTACTCCTTATGGTATTAGCTTAAGAGGGTGTACAATAAATGAAGGGTTTGTGAAATGCTCCATGAAAGTTTGTGTAGGCACTTGTCAGTGATGTGACAGTGCTTTTGAGGAGGAACACAATTAGTAGGGCTGCATGGTGTGGCCCTTTAATATACTGAAAGACATGACCATTGCAACATGTAGCAGTATAAACAAATCATCACTTTTCTACAATTATATAGACTTAAAGTATGTAAAGATTGTTTGAAAATGTTACGTTCATTCCCCCATTCATTTACATTTACGACATTTAGCTGACGCTCTTATCCAGAGCGATGAACATCAGTGCTCAAGTAGTCCACATCTGTTTCAGAAACCTGTAAAGCTAAACTTAAATCAGCATCCACTATTTAATCAAGTTACTGCACGCTCAGTACACCTTAACAATACCTGTCAAACAATACCTAAACAACACCTAAAAAGAAAGTCAGAAGTTAAGACAAAAGTAAGGAAGGGATGGGGATACATTTTTTTATTTTTATTTTTTAAGCTTGAAGACAGCGAGGGACTCCGCAGATCTAATCGGAAGAGGGAGTTCATTCCACCACTAGGAGGCCAAGACTGAGAAGAGTCTTGACGCATGTTTCCCTCTTTTTTTGAGCCTCGGAGGCTCAAGACGAGCCGCGCTTGAAGCCCTGAGAGGACGAGAAGTGACATGTCGTTTTATCAGTGCTGTTATGTATTGGGGTGCTAGTGCATTCATGGCTTTGAAAGCAAGTGTTAAGGACTTGAACTTAACACGAGCACCACGGGGAGCCAATGAGAGTTCCTTAGTAAAGGTGTGGTCTGAGTAAACTTAGGAACGTTAAACACAAATGTACTCAAAAGGTTCATGCTGTGATCTGGTATAGGCCCTGTTTTGGATAAGACCCAAATTGATAAGTTAAAAATTAAGTAATTATTAATCATTAATTACTAAATTAATGAAAGTAAAGGTGAATCAGCCTTCTCTGATTCTGGTGGAGATCTTTAAATTGAGCTAAACTTTTCCCTTACCAACATTGAATAAAATACATTTTTATTCCAAATCTTAATGTTCCTACACAAACCTCGCAGCTGCATCCTGAATCAGCTGAAGTGTGGAAGTACAGCCAGTGGAAAGTTCCAGTAGTACAGTTTGGATATGACCAGAGATGGGACGAGGTATCTGCATGTTCTGGAGATCTGGTGATTGACAGTGTTGAAGGCAGTAGAGAGGTCAAGGAGGAGTCCATATACATAACATCCTTATGGTCCATATACAGATACTAAGCTTCAAAAACAGCCCGTTTTCAAATCATCAACTTTTGTGATGTCACACAACCAACAGGTTTACATATCTCCTTATTCCGCCTACAGCAGTTTAGCCCTTCCCATTCATGCGGAAGCCTTGTGCTGCCTTTTGAATGAGCTGCAATACTGATCTCAGAAGGGAGATTATTTACATAAATCAACTTTAAAAGTGAAGTAAAGAAAAAACACACTGTTTAATTCTAATTAAAGGTTGGTCATGTAAGAATAAATTAATAGAAATAGCTAATTACATTTTTTAGTACACAAACTCACACAAACAGCATGGAAATCAGAACGACCAGTAATACTCACCTGGAACTGAGACAGGTCACCCTGTGAAAAACTCTGGGATTGATTAGAGCCTCATGTGCATATTATAGGCTTTTAACAACATGATAACATGTAACTAATGATACATTGTGTGTTGCCTATGTGCAGATGGCTTTGTTTTGTTACTTCTTAACTGGAAAAGTTAGAGCACGAGAATTTTAATAGCTTGAAAGTTTTCTTTCAGTTTTGCTTGCTCACTCAAAGATGATTTTGTTGTGTCCTTTTGCGGAATAATTGCAAGTTCGCACAGCATACTTGTAATGAGTGAATAAATCTTGCAAAAGAGGTTTAATATTTGCTTTAATAAAATTTAATCAAAGTATAGGACTGTGCTTCTGGGAGATAATGTAATACAATTGTTGCGACTATTAGAAGATGGCATTAATATAAATGGCTAAGTAGTATTTAATCCTTTTCCACTGTGGTTGCTGCTGGAGACATTTATTATACCATCTTTCACTGGCACTGAAATGTGGTGCATATCCTTCTATGCACAAGGACTTGCTAAACTTAAGCTATTGCACTGCATTAAACATCAGCCCTTAGTCATTATCATGACATCAGCATAATACTATAACAGAAGTGTGCAATATGCAAATGAGACCCTTGCTAATCACCTAATGCTTTACGGCATGCTTTGAGTTTCCTTTTGGTTTGACATGCTCAAGATCCGAGGAATCTTAAACATATCTTGTATATCAAAGGTAATGCTGGCCTGTATTTAACCATAAGCCATAAATGTAAACCCTGTTGAGATTCGTATTTATACATCCAAGCCCTATGCCTAATTCTCTAATGGTGCTTTTCCACTGGCACAAGGTACCGCGCTGTTCTGCAAACAAATGTTTTTCCCATTTTAAACGTAGTGCCTTGTAACTGTAATCATCTTACTTGACTGCAGTACCGAAAGCACTCACTGCAGGTCTTGCTGCTTTCTGATTGGTCAAAATGTTGTCATCAGTGTGAAGTTTCAATGGGAGTTTTCTATGATGCCAACAAAATTATCTTTGATACTGTGAGAAACGCAAAAGTGCACGAGGCCATCACGAGTTCACGGGGTTAGGTTTTCATCGCACGGTTAAAGAATGGTAAGAAAGACATTAAACACTCACTACGCTATAAATAAAAAAAGATAAAAGCAGTTCTGACAGAAATTTTGGAATGGCCAGACTACTTGGTGCCGTTTCCAAATCAGGGTGATGCGTCCCATCAGGATGGTGCAGGTGTCGAGGACAGTTCAAAGGTGGAAAAGACGCTGATGGGCCTTCTTCACCAGGGTGTTCATGTTACAGGACCACGACATGATATTCCAGTCTGTTTTATGGTCTTGACCGTACTTCAATACCACAGAGTAACAAACAAAATCCTTTGAGAGCTTAAATAAAGAGTCATTCTTAGCATCTGTAAGTCAGTAGGAGTACTTTTTCTAAAACTTGAGATTACTGATTGGCTGTTTAAATTATAATTTATTTGATATATAATTTATATTATTTATATTGTGAACATATTGTCAATTTGGAGTAAAACCTTGTATTTCTGAAATGGTCACTATACAGCAGAAGGCAAAACATTAAATGGAAGTTGGAAAAAGAGTTTGTACCAGTTATAATGGTTCACTATAAAGACACCCAAACATTGGTTTTATGGACAAAAAAGGTTTGTGTTAAAAAAAAACAAAAAAAACTTTTTGCACAATGGATTCGGACCAGCACTTTTCTGATTCTCTTCACTTATTGACCAGCACCTTTCCTGGAGGAATCTTCCAGAGGGATTAATAAAGTTTTAATCTATCTAGCTATCTATTTGAGAGGACATTAACTCGTTGGCTCTTAACCAGCCATCTATGTTTAAGGATGGCTGAACACGTAGCAGCATTCGTGATCTTTTTTTGTAACTGATATTAGCTTTAGTGTCTTGAATTCTCTTTATGAGTCGTCTGTGTTTTGCTACACATTTGTTTCTCTGCATCTTTATTTCTCCGCATTTTTGGCAGCCTTAGCCATGATAAACACCACACTGGATATTAATGGACAATTTGATATTGTAATTCAAAGCTATAGGAGGAGAAGAGGCACCACATTCCAGCTATAAAAAGTATAATAATAATAATAATAATAATAATAATAATAATAATAATAATAATAATAATAATAATAAAACTTCAGCAGTCACACAGGAATCAGTGCTGAAATTACGGAGTAGAAATTAAGAACATTTTACCAATATGCAGCCCTAATTACTATTCTGCACTGCTCAATAGTTTGCCTTCAAGCATCACTTCTGTCTCCATTCAGTTGTGTAGTTTCTTCACCACTTTTCAGTTACAATACAATCTGAAAACTGAAGACATAATTAAATGGCGTTGAATGTGTGTGGCTGTTTCTGTCCATCTGTCCACTGTTCTGTATTTTTCTCTGTCCTTGGCCATGTCACCATCTTCTCCACTCCCAATTTGAGGGAGCAATAGAGGGAGAGCGAGGGGTAAAACATCCCGTTCATCCATCATAGAGACCCACACCTCGCCCACCTGCTAAAAATAACCCCCTATTAGCAGCTGTCTGCCGGCGGAGGGCACAGGAGATGTTGAGAGGGTGCAAGCGAGTAAGAGAAGTGAGATCATAATATGTGAGAAGAGGAAAAAAGAGAGAGGAAGCAGGAGAAGGAAGATAGAGCTGCTCAATATGGAAAGACCAGTTCATGTTGTGCTGCAAAATCAACTTAAGTAAAATGGTTATTTTTTTTACTTGTTTGCTATTCTGATCAAATAATGTACCGACCCAGTGAATGACATTTGTGTTCAGCTTACATTTAACTCAAAACCTCCCTCTTTCCCTTTTGTTTTTCTGTCAAGCAGCAGAAAATTGTGACAGAAAAGTAAAGGGAGGTATTTTCTTTCTGAATGCAGAACATGACTGTATCAACAATTATGACTTTTTATCAAATTATAATCATAATAATCTCCCCTTCTTGTCTCAAACACAAGCATGATCTCAACTGAAAGGTTGGAATTGGTACTTTTGTCTGAATTTCTCTGCTTATTTCAACTACCCATGTGAACAACCAGGAATTAAAACAAAGAATTAATCTATATTGAAAACACAAAATTATTCACAAAAATGTTCTTTTAAATGATATTCTCACTCTCCCACTTTCCGGAAAACTTATTTCCAGGGTTCCAGTCTTTTTTGAAGAGCGTCTACAATGTCTCTAAACATGCCTCGCTGCCTTAAGTTGGTCTAAGAACTCAAATGAGTTTACAGAGCCACTTTGAAATACAGAGCAACCATTTTTTGCAACCTAATCTCAAGAATGTACCGGAGGTGGTATGAGGGAAATAATGGATGTGACAAGTGGTGTTAGAAATGCTTACTGATGTGTGTGATCACATCTATCACATCTGATCAAATCCCACAGATGTACTTTCAGATGTACTTTCTGCTGGGCACTCTGACTGACTGACTCTGACTGGTCTGCAGCTACACAGGCCCATACGCAACAAGCTGTGATGCGCTGGGTGTTCTGACACCCACCATTGGCATGATTAACATTTTCAGAAGTCTTTGTTACAGCATATCCTCTGTGGGATTAGACTAGACAGGCTAGCCTTTGATCCCTATGCCTATAAATAAGCCATGGGTGTCTATGACCCTGTTGTCAGTTCACTGGTTATCCACTTCTGGTAGGTACTGACCACTGCATACCAGGAAGACACAACTAGACCTGCAGTTTTTGAGATGCACGGAACCAGCAATCTAGCCATTACAATGCGGTCCTTTTCAAAGTCATGTATATATTTGTGTTGCTAAATTTGTCACTTGGCTTGTAATGAAAAGTTCCCTAATGATACAGCACCAACAGTTCATTAATTGGAAAATATGCTTCAACTTCCCATTGTCTTCACTAATGGTTCTTCAAGCCATAAGAGAATGATACCCCTCACCATTTGTTTAATGGTGAGACACCAATTAGTGATTCTTTTGCATAGTGTTTTTCTACTCGCTCAAGAGAGAGTTAATGAGCATCTGTCTCAGCTTCTTCAGTTTAAGTCTCTGTTGGTTTCTCTGGTACCGCTGTTGTCTTGTGGGTCTGCTCTCTTTAAGATGGTTTCTGGCGGGTAATTGGCACTCTGTCCACTGGGAGCGGCTGTTGCTTGCAGAACCCTACCAAGTGTTTAGGAAGAGCAAGCGTGTCTCTGACGCTGCAAAATGCCACCAGCTGCTACCCATGCTGAGTATGAGTGAGGTAGCGGGCCGGGCCTTGTTGAAGCTTGGCTGGCAAAAATAGCATATGTGGTGATGCTGCTTGATACCTAGGGGGCGCGTTATGTAGTTGATTACAGTGGCCCGCCATATTGTCTATTTTTGGCTCATGCAACAGTGTAGGGGGTTAAATTTGGCCTGAGTATCCCAGGATAAATATTTCTAGACTGTTTGTGTATGTATGTGTGTGTCCGCGTGCACACACACACATGCACTTGTTGGTTTCTTTCACACTTGGTCTCTTGGCGCGCACTTTTATCCAGACACACACACAGTCACATTCATCTTCATGCCACAATACCCCTGCACCTTGGGCACTCTCCTGACCCAGTGGCTGGTTCTCCTGCTGGTTTTGGTTTAAAAATACCCCTCCATTACCATGTGAGCATTATTTCATTCTGACTTGCTCTGGGAGCAATTACTGGCCCTGCCAAGCTGGAGCCCGCCTCATCTACAACCTATCAAAGATGGCTATGACTACTTTCAGCCAAGGAAATGCACCTTAAAGGAGTCAAAATGTCACTAATAATAAATGAAAGCCATTAGGAAGCGGTTAGCATTATGCCAACGAGACCAGCTAGCTGTTCCCCACTAGCACTTACAGCATCTATGCTCCAGTCTTTTAACCTCAAAAGATTTCTAAACACCTTTGTTTGTTTATTTATATTTAGATATGTAGGCTCTGTATTAATTGGATCAGAGGGCTCCAGAGCTAGCCGGCTGAGAGAAGCAGTGAGCATCACGCTAATAAGCCTAGTTAGCTTGTCCCCGCTAGCGCCAGTTGCATTTGTGTTCCAGTTTTTAATTCTCAAAGGATTTCATTCCAAACAAATTCTTATTTTCCCTAATGAACTCACAGTAGGGCTAGTTAGTTAGCATAACAAATTGATCCTTGTTCATACTGAGACATGTTTGCAAGTCAATCAGCAAGCAGTTAGCATTATACCAATAAGACTAGTTAGCTGGTCCACATTAGCGTCTATTCACTCAGTTATCCACTATAATGTAGTATTTGTGCTCCAGTTTGTAAACTGGAAGTGAAGCCGTGGGAAGCCAGCAACACAGCACCTAGGGGGCAGTGTTGGGAATGGTACCTTGCTCAAGGGTAACAGAGTGGTGCCACTGGCAGTCCTGGGATTCAAGCCTGGCCCCCAGCTGCCCCAAATCAGGGCTTGTCTAGGATTTGAACCCAGGACCTCTAACGCCCAAAGTGAGAACCATACCTCAAGACCAACGAGTCTGTTAACGCTGCAGTTGGAGACTGCTGCTTAGCAACAGCGGTATTGGCTATTTTATGTGTGCGCATGCGTGAGTGTGAGTATGAGTGTGTACATTTTCCACAGTCTTCTCTTCTGTCCACAGGTTCTTCCCCTACGAGATTGATTGGCCTACCTGAATGGACAGTCTGTCATACAGGGAGACTGACATACAGGCAGTCCTGCCAATATATGTGTGAGCAACAGCATGGTTGGATCGATTCCAGCATTACTGTGCTTTATCAGACAATCTGTCATGCTGCTATACTAAGAAGAGAATGGTGGATAGAAGTGTGCTATTGGTTTCTCTGCTTTCATTGATAAATAATGCATACAACACACCTACATTTTTACAATATGTATAAGGATATTTAGTTGTTTGCAACTGGGTAAAGTTAAATAGCACAACGGCAATCACCTATTTAAAATAATCTTTGAAAATCTCTGAGAACCTTTGATCTTCCAAAGAACTTTAAAATGAACTGGTATTAATGGTATATCATTATTATTATGAGCTATAGTCTGACCATGTGAATATTACTTAGATGCTGCTAATCTCTATTACATGCAATAACATACTCTGTTTGTGCTACTAGTAATTCACTTAACTGTAAATACTTATTGTATATCTATACCCAGCATTTGTGTATATAACAGTGTGTTTCATATTAAGCATTTTCTGCAAATTATTTAATAGATTTATTTAGACTTTATATTTTATAATACACTTGTCTCTGTGTCTCTGTGGGACTATGCAGTCATAACATAATCAGCTGACATCCACTTGTTAGACCTACAATGTAGTTTATATGGTCCGTATGCTCTGGTGGTTATTGTATACAGGTAGTAGTGATGCTGGTCAACCTATAACCTATAGTTCCGAAAGCGACAAAGCAGCATTCTGGCTAGTTCATAGATAACTTACAGAAACATTGCAGGTTAGGTGGGGCTCAGGTCAAATATTTTTGCAGGTCAGACAGGGCAGGGCAGGTTGGTTCTCATAATGGTTCGTAAAAACCCTGACGCCTGTCCCTACATCACTAACAGGTAGGACTGGGCAATATAATCATGTTTTTCATCATTGTAATCATAATTTGTCATGTAATGCCTTGTGAGATAAGTTTCGAGCAGCTCACTAAAGTTCGACCAGCTCATTTTTGCGTAAGAGTCTTGAAAGACGACTTGTGGGGAGAGTTCCTTAAACAATGAGAGCAGCCACAATGGCTACAGTTTGAGATAGTTATCTGAACTCAGTGGCACATAAACACTCACTTTGAGTTTGAAAGTGATTTTGTAAATGCATGTCAGCCTTGGGTTCAGGTTCCCTCAGTTCTCTTTCCTTCTTACTCCCCTTCATTCTTTACCATAAACAGCTTTTAATCTGTGTGTCAGAATCGTGCCCTAGGCCCACACATGTGCATATTAGTGCAGCCAAAAAGATGTTTGTATTTCATTTATTCGGCAAAATCCTTTCCTACATTATATCTAACATGCATTTTCAGTTTGTGGCCAATGGTTCTTGTTCATGGTTGGAAGAGAGAGCCGTTTAATAAATAATTCATGCATCTGCCTGTTTTTAAACCCTAGCACCATACTATATTAAATTATGAATTGTCAATCATAACTACACTCAGGTTGCTGCATGTTCTGTGGGGTTTCATGACAATTGGAGTGGTAAATAAATCTTATGGGTTGAACCACAGGGCTATGTACTGCCTTGAGGCGTTATTTGTGTGCGTCTGCTGCTTGTACAAGAGGCTATGAGCATAACTCTATTTTGCACAGATTAATCATCGTTAAATTACCCCAAACTATTAACACGTTCAATTAAACATACAGAATTAGGCTTAAATGCTTAATCTAATTAAGTCAGTATTAAGCATTCTTTCCTTTCACACGAACGGAACAATTTGTTCCCACAAATAAATCTTTGCATGAACAGCGCTGGAGGAATCGCCTATCCGAAGGAGTTTGAAGGGAAGCCCCTGGAGAACATGTTGAGAAAGTGAACATGACAAACGTCTGCTTCATTATCTGTCTGTCAGGAGGATCAGCGAGGTCTGGCTGCCATTTGGAACTGACGGATGCGTGGTGTGCTCCACTTTGGTAGGGATAGGCGATTTGGTAAAATTATAACTTCAGCACTTGAAGACATAATTGATTGACAAAATAAATAATAGCATAATCTGCTGTCACTATCATCCACTTGCTACTATGGACGTTAGATGTAAACCTGAAGCTTCCACAAAGGCAATCTGTAACACTTTACTAACCTCCTGCATAGCATTGACATAAAAATGCCATAAGCATGTCAAAGCAGATGTCATTACTGGTAATTGTCATATGCTACAAGATTTTATACCCTGATGGCTACTGTCATGACAGGTAATGAGAACCTGACTGTTATATGAGCTAATATTCTGTCATGACAGCACCTTGCTGGCTTTTTCAAGCGTTCTCACTTTTGATACTCATTGTTCTCTTTGTTCTATGAGTCTGTAGCGGCCTCCTCTCTCTGTCACACATCCGCACATTAAACTGTGCAATAACCGGATGCTACTTTGTTGTGCAGTTTCTAATTGGGCTTAAATCATTATCACTATGTGCATTATTATCTTACTATTATGTGCAGTAGTCAAATATATGCAACATCATGTGAAGCTTTCTTATTGGGTGCTCAATCATTTCATTATGTGTAATATCTTGTTTTGTGCAATAGTCTTACCATGTGAGTATCACTACTGAAGTCGATATTACTTATACAATATTGATCTCTATTATAGGCAATAACATACTCCTAACCATTGTTTGTGTAACTAATAATTCACTTAACTGAAAGTTACTTATCTACAATATTTTTATGTAGCATTTTAGTATACAGCACAGTGTATTTCATATTGAGTTTGTGTTTTTTTCTTCAGATTTTTTAATTAGATTTATTTAGACTTTTCTGATTCATATTATAGGCCAAAATGTGTATTTGGATATAATTTATCACAATAACATGTAGAATTGTTATAGAATAGATCTGTTCTTGTGCCTAAGAACTTCTTTTATACTCATTTAATTAGCCACAGCAAGATTGACAGTGTACTGTGTATTCACCGCGTTGCTGCATAAAGGCAAAATCATTCCTTCAGTTCTTTTGGCAAATGACTTTAGCTCAATCCTTCAGCTCAAAATGAATCCTTTAGCTCATCATAGCCTATCATCAAATCCCACTTGGACTGCCGTCATTATTTGTAATGAGCTCCATGACTGCCAGTCCCTGCACAGACTCCAGTGCTGTTTCTGGAAGTTGTAATCCTGTCTTAAACTCACATTGAACCTCCTTCCCACCGCGTTCTTTTGTCTAACTTTGAGTATACGTCTGACACAGTTGGCAATATCATTTGTGACGCACTTCGTCAGTCATTGGCTCATACCACACATCTTCATTTGAGTCGCACTGTTTGGCCCAGAGGGAGATGTTTATCTTCTTATGCTTCCTCTCAGGGTTTTCCTTTATGCATTTAGTGATTATTTCCCAGCTACTGTCACTATCAGCTATCAGAACGCTTGCTAGTAATGTAATGACAATAAATATGTGCACTCCTCTGTTTTAGCCCAGCTAAGCCTACTAGCCCAATTAAGAACTGGATTTGTGAACGGCATGGTTGGATTGTCATGGTGTGAGCTCTTTGTTGATCTAAGCTTAGCGCACTTCTAATTTGGTCCAGGCTATATTTCTATGCATTATATTTCTAGCTGTTCTACCTTTTAAGCAGAAATACTTGCATTTAGGAATGGATTGATCATATACTGTGTATGTGCCTTAGTAGTTTGTCCCAACTTTGGTCCTGGAGGTCCACTGCTCTGCAAAATGTTGAAATACACCTGCTCCTAACATACAAAGTAATTAAACCACCCTCACTGAGTTGAAGTGGGTGTGTTAAGCAGGGAATGCACTAAAAGGTGCAGGGCAGTGCACTTGTCTCTCAGAGACTTGTTCAGGAAAGTGTTATTTGTGGATTACTAGCCTATTTAGAAAAAATGTGAGCACATGAGTGAAACAGTATTTTATTTGTGATTAAAGTGACACATAGTCACATGTGAACACACCACAGCACACAGTTTGAACAGTGTGAAATTCTTTCTCTACATTTAACCCATTCAAAAAGTGAAGCAGGGGGCTGCCACCAATGAGGGGCACTTGGGGAGCAGTGTGTGAGGACAGTATCTTGCTCAAGGGTACCTCAGTGATGCCACTAGGGGTGCTGGGATTTCAACCCACAACTTTCTGATTGCAGGGGCAACTCCCTAACCACTAGACCACTAACTGTCCAACTTTATGGAGTTTTATGTTGTGTTTCCCACTGGTTGCTTAAAGTGACACAATTGTGTGTTAGTCCTGTACATAGATCTGCAGTATGACAGGTGTTATTCAGATGGCACTGATGTGACCTGTATATTCATTTTTTTTTGTCTCAGGTTTTTCTTTCTGGTTTATTATACTGACATTGTGTTATTTCTCGTCAACGGCCGCTAGAGGCCATCCTTTTCTGTTTCTTACTTTGTGTTTGGGACTTTAATTTTGGAATCCTGAACATGCCTGTCATGTTTGTCTAGATTATGTGTTTCAGCTGACCGGCATGCTCAGAGAAAATGAGCTTTGTGTTTCGATTGGTTTCTTGATTTTGGAGTTTAGTATTTAAGGGTCTATTTGAGGGCCGGTCCACTGTCATCCTGACTTGTGTTTCGAGAGTTTCTCCATTCTCCTTTTGTTTGTTTTCTGAGTTTGTTTCTGGCCCTCATTGTCACGTTCCCCTCCTGTATGTGGTTGGAAAAACTGAGGACACCAAGTTGAACCGCCATACTTGACTTGAATGGGAGTTTATTTACAGGGATAATGCAGAGCAAACAGAAAAAGGCTCGTGGGCCATTCAGGAAAATAACAGAAAACACGAACAGGACTAGGAGTACTTACAGGGAGAGGGACTGACACATAGGACAGTGCTGTGAACGAAAAACCACCATGGCTGACAAGACAT
>JBBPDC010152365.1:0-20745 GCA_037974485.1 Hemigrammopetersius urotaenia | reverse complement strand
ACTGTCCCCTGTAGTTAGGGAATGGAAGTCGCTTTGGATAAAAGCGTCTGCTAAATGCCATAAATGTAAATGTAAATAATCCATGCATCTATAATAAGTTATGACAAAAAATATAACTTACTAATTTTGCAACAAATATTAATGCAAATTTAGCTAGTTTAGTTAGTCTATGTAGGGGTAACACTGATATTTTACGCTCTGTCGCTTTGGACAAAAGCGTCAGCGAAATGCCGTAAATATAAATGTTGGACAAGGGGATGTGGGGGCGAGGCTCAGACGTCTCTGCTTTTTTCGTGACAATATATAGATTTTCATGCATGTACAAAATTATGAAATATAATTTAAGAATTTTGTAACATACATATTAATGTTACATATTTACATATTAACGATATTTTTTTATCGCACGATAAGAGTCTCTCGTTAACGCCGCGCAGCTCTGCAACAACATTGATAACTGTTTGATTCACTTACCATAATATGTGACATTTAAGTGTTACAAGCTGCTTGCCTCCAACTCTGTTAAGTGAAAGAGGGTGAACGTTTCAAGATACTCAAAAATGTGAAAAATTAAACACTATACAGAATAATTTTTCAAAAACAAATGAGCGGCTCAAATTCTTAGTGTGTAATGGCAGTTATGTCCGTAAACAAAAAAAACTGAGGCTTTAATAAACTCGATAAGGCAAGGATAAAACTGGGGTAAAGTAATTAGCTTGGCGAAAGGCCGGTTTCACTAAGCAAGAAAGTTGGGATGTTATTACATTTTAGTATCGCAAATTCAAAAGTAAATTAAAATGTAGTAAGTCATATCTTTATCTTTGTCTGATAGGTGGGAAATTGATTCAGATATGAAGCACTTCGCTTCAAGCATGTCGTCATGTCCAGTCAAAGACTACTTCTCCGCTGGAAGTAGTCCACTGATGTTTTCTGTTGTGTAAATAGTTCGGCTGTCTTTCTTATACAATTACCCTTACCTTTAAAAGTTCAGACTCCATGGATAGCTGGTTAAAACCACCATTTAATATTATTGTTTTAAAATTGATTTTTAATCCACAGATTACAAGTAACTTGAGTGTTAATAGCAATTTGATAAAAACTGATTTAGGTCAAATTACTATTTTTAATTAAATGCAGTGTTTGCACTTACAGTGTTGCTGCCGGGTCAAATTATTATTTATTTCCAAAAGCCACAGGGAGGAAGCAACATAAGGATGAAAGAGCTGCATGTGACTCCAGAGCTGCGGGTTGCTGACCCCTGACCTAGATTAAACTTTTTTCTTTCCCCTCTCCCCTAAATCATGGTTATTTTTTAATTATAATTTAATCAGAGATGTGAGACTTTTCTTGTCTTTTTTTTCTCCTCCAGGAGTGAAACGCTTCCCTGTGCATGTCTTCTTCTGCTCCATGTATCTGTCTTCCTGTACCGCTTAAATGTACCTTCACGCATCAGGAGGTGCCAGCAAAATATATACACCACACTGCTGAAATCTAAACGGCATATATTCGACAACATGGCAACCAGAAGAAGCTCTCGTATTCTCCAAAATAAAACCTCTCCTAGACAAGTACAGAAAACTGAAAGCACTGATAGAATTCACCAGTGCTCTGAATGTGGGAAGAGTTTTATTCGTCAGATTGATCTCCAAACCCACCAGCACATTCACACGGGAAAGAAATCAAATAAGTGCACAGAGTGTGGGAGAGTCTTCAATGTAAAAAGTCATTTGAAAGAACACCAGCGAATTCACACAGGAGACAAACCTTATCATTGCTCTGATTGTGGGAAGAGTTTTAGTCTACAAAAGTATCTCAAAGCACACCAGCGCACTCACACAGGGGAGAAACCGTATGCCTGCAAGGATTGTGGAAAGAGTTTTATTTACCAGAGTCATCTCAAAAGACACCAGTCGAGTCACACAGGAGAGAAACCGTTTCACTGTACAGAGTGTGAAAAGAGTTTTTATAACCGTTGTCATCTCAAAATGCACCAGCGCATTCACACAGGAGAGAAACCATATAGCTGCTCTGAGTGTGGAAAGCGTTTTAATCGGCAGTATGCTCTCCGGTGCCACCAACGCATTCACACAGGACTGAAGCCGTATCAGTGCTCAAAGTGTGGGAAGAGTTTTAGTCTACAAAAGTATCTCAAAGCACACCAGCACACTCACACAGGGGAGAGACCGTATGCCTGCAAGGATTGTGGAAAGAGTTTTATTTACCAGAGTCATCTCAAAACACACCAGTGGATTCACACAGGAGAGAAACCGTTTCACTGTACCGAGTGTGAAATGAGTTTTCATAACCGTTGTCATCTCAAAACACATCTGCGCATTCACACAGGAGAGAAACCATATAGCTGCTCTGAATGTGGAAAGAGTTTTAATCGGCAGTATCATCTCCAGTGCCACCAAAGTGTTCACACAGGACTGAAGCCGTATCAATGCTCAGAGTGTGGGAAGAGTTTTAGTTTCCAAAGTAATCTCCTAATACACCAGCGCATTCACACAGGAGAGAAACCCTATCACTGCAAGGATTGTGGAAAGGCTTTTAGAGGAGCAGGTCATTTCAAAGAACACCAGCGCCTTCACACCAAAGATAATCCGTATCGCTGTTCCGAGTGTGGAAAGAGTTTTAATCAGCGATGTAATCTTCGTCGTCACCAGCGCATTCACACAGGAGTGAAACCATATTACTGTACGGAGTGTGGAAAGAGTTTTAATCGACTAAGTTCTCTCCAGATACACCATCGCATTCACACAGGAGAGAAACCGTATCGCTGCTCAGATTGTGGGAAGCTTTTTAAAGAATCAGGTAATTTAAGAAAACACCGGCGCATGCACACTGGAGAGAAACCGTATCACTGTACAGAGTGTGGAAAGAGTTTTTATGAACAGAGTCATCTCCAACGTCACCAACGCATTCATACGGGAGAGAAGCCGTATCACTGTACAGAATGTGGAAAAAGTTATAAAGAACAGAGTGCTCTCCAAATACACCAGCGCACTCACACAGGGGAAAAGCCGTATTTTTGCTCACAGTGCAGGAAGAATTTCACGTATCTCTCTAGTTTAAAAACACACAAATGCATTAGGAGTGAGGCAGAAATCAGTAACTCTTAGGAAGCTACGAGGGGTCGAACGAATCAATATGTTAGATCTTTTCGATGTAAAATGTTAGATATGTCTTGGTCACTTTGGGAAATGGAGCAATGCCACGATGCTGCACATCAGCCAGCTATTAGTGTAGGGTTGCTGAATGCTAAGGACTGTCTATCCTCTGTTGCAGCCCATACAAAATTCAAAGTCGCCTCTGCAAGAAACATCAGCAAAAGGGCTGTATGCAAATTCTAGGAGAACGCTACTTAAGAGAATGTAGACAACAGTATGGTTTGGAGGAGGGATAGAGGCCTGTGGCTGTTTTCTAGGGTTTGGGATCAGTACCTTAGTTCCAGTGAAGGGTGATGTTTACGCTACAGGGGGAAAAAAATGACATTTTCCACAATTATATACTTATGGTAAGAGTTTGGGGAAGCTCCTTTCCGGTTCCTGCATGAACTTGTTCCTGTTTTGGCTTAATGCGCAGGAATCCCATAGACACTTCAAAAACTTGTACAAAGCCTTCCGAGAAGAGTGGCGGATATTATACTCTCAATGGGGAACCCCTTATTAATGCCCATTGAGTGAATGAAAAACACTGAAGCAGGTGCCAGTATTTCAAAGCAAATGATCCTTCCTTGTGTGATTTATATCCCTGTATAATTTTCATAATTGTTACTTATTTTGGTTTATGATCTTTGGTGTTGTTGGGAAATGTAATGAAATGCTGGGTGAAAAAGTGTGAAGTTTTCCTCTTTAGATGGTAGAATCCTTCCAAATATTGATACATCTGTATGTTACAATATATAAGTATCCCCAGCTTAATTTTTAATGGCTTTAATGGGTATTAAAGAATGACCAGTTCACATTTGTAGTGTTCTATAAAAAACATGAGACTGCCTGTACATGTAACTTTATTTTTCTTCTCTATCTCTTGTGCATACACCTGTACTAACTTTTTATGTGTGACACATTATTCAAGTAAAGCCTTGAAGCTGTTGAAAAGACAGTAGTGATGTAGTGTTTTGAGGTCAGTATCAAACGGGAGAATCGAGTGAAAACATTACATCACTGACTAGTTTCTCTATGATTCAAGCACGAGAGAGCAGTGGCACCACAGGCGTAAATCACGGGGGGACATGTCCCCCACCCATTTGAGGGTTGCCCCCCCTCAAAAAATAAAAACGCACTCTATTGTGAAAAATATATGTATGTATACCTAAAATAATTGTGTAAGTACAAAAAAAAAGTAAAAAATGCATTTAGAGACCCCCCTCCCCTTCCTCACAGTGGTTTGGTCATCTCACCTACTCCACACACAAGTCAGATGTGTGGCTGTGGTTCAGTTAATGTTGAACTGCAGTAAGTAGGGTATTTTAAAGCGATTCTCTTTAATGTAGTTGATGCAGACTGATTCATAAATTAGTTGCTGATTACCAATGTAATTTTCTATGAATCTGCTGTATTAGCGATTAAAATATAACGTATCTAGTTAACGTTAGCTTGTTTACAATAGCTTGTTGCATAGTGCACTGCAACTAACACGCCATGCATTGTTTTATTTGTGCAGACTTGGCATAATGTTAACTTAACGGCCACAATTAGCATATTGTTTAGCTGTGCATTTTCTAAATGCATTTACTAAAGCACTGCGCTACGCCCAAACTGACTTCAAAAAATTGCTTGTGAGAAATTCATTTACTCCCCCCCCTACTGTTAAATGAAATTTACACCCATGAGTGGCACCATAGCTCCAGTGTGTTGATGGAACGTGATGAATTCTGGGCCATTAAAATCTGGCATTGCAAGAAGAATGACTGTTTAGAGTATTTGCAAGATGCTTGATATTAAGACGTGCTATAAAATCTAAATATAAGGTCTAAAATATAAGGTAGAACAGTCAAACAGGATTTTGTAATAGTAAATACATATAAGGCTCTTTTTTAAAATTCCAAAGACGCTTACAATATTCAATTCAATTTTATTTATATAGAGCTTTTTACAACCAGGTTGTCATACATTCCCTTTACATAGTCCAGGTCCGGGTCCCCTAGCGAGTAAGCCAAAGGCAGCTGAGGCAAGGGAAAAACTCCCTCAGCTGGAGGAAGAAACCTCGGGAGGAACCAAGACTCAACATGGGAACTCGTCCTCCTGAGTTCGACTCCGATGAAGGAACAAGAACAGTGAATAAATACAAGAGAGGGCCTCAGTGAACAAGGTTATAGGCAGACAGGCCCTCTATGGCTAACAGAATTGGTTTGACTAAGTGTCCAGAGAGGTAAATACTGTTGGAAGAGGAACTGAGGAGAGAGTAAGTTGTGTTTAAATTTGCAGGATAATTTAATCTGTGAACAGTGCATATTAAGACTCCAGCATCTCTAGCTAGAGCAGCCTAGCTAGAAAGGGCAGAACTGAGAGGTATGATGGGTATGAGAGCGCCCTGAGACACCGGCACCTCCACTCCACTGTCAATAACCCTGAGTGAACACGAGGAGTGGTGGGGTGACACCACCAGTGTCCCAGTTTACTTGAATTCTCTGTGCCCACTGCTTCCCAGCTCTACACCTTCCATCTAACAAGAAAAATGAACTACAAAAAACTGACTTAACAAGTATGTTTTCAGAGCTAAAAGCATGTTTAGTTTTTGTTGGAGCAGCCTGACAAGAGGCTGTTACAATAATCAAGTCTGGAAGTAATAAAGACGTGGACTAGTTTTTCTGCATCATGGAGACATAATGCACTTCTTAACTTTGCAATGTTTCGTAGATGAAGGAAAGCTCGTTTAGTAACGGTACTTATGTGCGTCAATTGAAAAATCAGGATCCAAAGTGACACAGAGAATCTTTACAGTTAACGCTGGAGAGGCTGAGGAGCCAGCAAGATCGATCATTTGACGTGACAGTTTGTTTCTAGCAGCCTTTGGGCCTAGGCGAAGGACCTCAGTTTTATCTGCATTGAGTAAGAGGAAGTTATGTGACAAACAGTCTTTTATGTCTTTAATGCTGTCCCCAATCTTATTTAATCTAGATTAATCATCGGGATTTGCAGAGACATAAAGCTGTGTATCGTCTGCATAGCAGTGGAAGCTAATTCCATGTTTCCAAATAATCCCTAGTGGCAGCATGTACAAAGTGAATAGCAGCGGTCCTCAAACAGAACCTTGTGGGATACCATATTTTACTTTGGTGGGTGCTGAGGATTCTCCATTAACTCTTACAAATTGATAGCGGTTGGTCAGGTATGATCTAAACCAAGAGTAAGGCGTTCCAGGGATACCGACAAGGTTTTCTAGTCAAATAGCTTGGTCAATCGTGTTGAATGCCGCGCTAAGGTCGAGCAAAACCAGCAGAGAGACAAATCCTTTGTCAGCAGACAGTAAGAGATCATTTACAATCTTTACTAAGACTGTTTCTGTACTGTGATGAGGCCGGAACCCTGATTGAAATTTTTCATATATACTGTTTTTGTGTAGTAATGAACATAACTGGTGGGCCACGACTTTCTCTAGAATCTTAGATAGAAATGGAAGGTTAGAGATAGGTTGGTAGAGCTCGCATGGATCAAGGTGCGAGGTTTAATAACTGCTAATTTAAAGAATAGATAACCGATAGTAAGTGAGGCGTTTAACACTGATAGAAGAGGCCCGGTGATTACTGGTAAGACTTCTTTAAGCAGGCTTGTAGGAATAGAGTCAAGTGAACAGGTGGAGGATTTTGAAGAGAGAATAACTGCAGAAAGTCCCGTTTGTCTGACTGGTGGAAACAGCATGTGTCTGCTGAATCTAGATTGAATTTTTTGTCTAATTAATTCTACTTTATTAATAACACCACTAGTAAGATTTGCAGGAATCTGTGGTTCTGCACCTCCCTGGTTCTTAGTTAGTTTAGAAAATGTACTAAACAGAAACCTGGGGTTGTTTTTATTAGATTCAATGAGGGATGATAGATAGGCAGAGCGTGCCATGGTAAGTGCATTGTTGTAGTCTCTACGGCTCTCCTTCCAGGCGGCGTGGAAGGATTCCAAATTAGTCGATGGCCATTTGCCTTCTAGTCTACGCGCATTTTGCTTTAAAGCACGTTTGATCATTAAACCAGGGAGCCAGCTTTTCTGTCTGACATTTTTACGTCTTAGATGTGCGACGACGTCTAGTGTGGATCAGAGAGTTCTCATAGCATTCAGTTAAGTTTTACAATAGGAAGTGTACACACCGTATTTTTGGAAGTGTAAGTACGAAAAGTTTTTTTTGCTGTGTAAAGGGTACAGCCATGTTACCCAGCTTCCAGTCTCCTTCAAATTCCCCCCTATTCTTCTTATTTCAAATTTGATGCCCACATGATGAAGGGTTTTTTATTACACAATACAATTGAATTAAATGTAATATTAAATGTTAAAAGTGAGGGTTGGCATTGCATATTATTATACAGCAGCCCAGTCATGAACAGCCACCTGAAATGAATTATACACATTACTAGAAAACATCAGATTTTCATTTTGTGGATATAGTCAAAATCAATATTAAATCCTAACAGTCAGGAGATTTATGTCATTATTGACAGACAATAGCATTTTAAAATATACCTCACTTCCTTTGAATTGCATAGCAAAAGTAAGGTATCTACAACTAAGTCTCTTAGAGTCCACAGTGGTCCATTCCTTCATTGTGTGTTCTCTTTTTAGAGGTGAGAGGTAACACTGTGTTGTGAAGTTCTAGTCTAAGAAAAAACAACCTTCAGTGAACAGTATCAGTCTAGGTACAACCGGCATTTACATTATTAAAGGGCTGGAGGAATTCCACAATTCTCTGCTAGTACGTGTTACGTTGTATTTAACTCACTGCGGTACTGATTCTGTCATACATTAGATGATCAATAGACCGTATTCCATGTTCCATCCGTTCCTTTAGTACTGAACACATTTTTCTTTATCACTGTACCGCGTGTGGAAAGGGTTTTAATCAACACAGTAACCTTCATTGTCACCAGCACATTCACCCATGAGTGAAATCAAATTACTGTATGGAGTGTGGAAGGACTTTTAGTCAACCAAGTTCTCTCCAAATACACCAACGCACTCACACAGAATTTCACTTATCTCTCTAGTTAAAAAACATAAATGCATCAGGAATGGGGCAGAAATCAATTACTTTTAGGTAGGGTTGTCAAAAAACATTGATTATTATATTCTAATCAATACTGAAATTTAGTATCGAGTTAGATATCAATTGGCACTGGTATCGATACTTAAAGGCAAGTTTTGTATCTGCCATTTCACAGATATCGCCAATTTTTCAACAGGCACTGCAGCGGGCAGCCTGGAGGACCCGGTGTTTACAAGACAGCCCCTTAACTCGGCAGGGGAACAACCAAACCCTCAGCTATAAACATTCATCACGTGACAAAAACCAAACAAGACGCAACAAAAATGCCGTTCATGTGACAATAATTATAACAAAATATATCGTAATATTATCGATGAATAAAACAAAATAAATGACGTAAATTCAAATGTCTTCCATGTCTGGAATGGATGTACAGTATTCTTGAGTCTATAAGGTAACAATAATATAATAATAAGCTAACCTTTTTTTAATTGTGAAATAGTTTTGACAAAAAGAAAATTTCTATTCTACAATCTAATGTACTTAAATAGAAAATAAATAGAATTGCATTACTAAAAAAGAGACTCAACTCTCATTGACTAAAACTAGATTAGTCTTGGATAATTATTAACTAAAATAAGACTAAAATGCTTTTTAGTCGACTGAAACTTGACAAATAATAATAATAATACATTTAATTTATAAAGCGCTTTTCAAAATATCCAAAGACGCTGTACAATTTTGAGTACACAAAGAAAAATTTTGTTTGTCTACTCACACTTAAAGTTTTTTTAAACCCCTCGTATAATTTGTCATCACCTCGGCAAGAAAAATCGACACACGAACTGTATGTGAAATGCGTAATAAGATGGAGCTATCATCAAGCAAGTGACTTATTTGTGTGGATCGTATGGCTGTATAATTATCTTAATGGTTACACATTTTGGTTTAGCTTCTTTAGTGTTTAGTACCTTTAGTGTTTTTGGGAAACGTAATGAAATGTAATAAAATGTTTTGCAGAGAATATGCTGGGTGAAAAGGGTAAAGACTTCCACTTGTTATTGGAATGCTTCCATATATTGATTCATCCATATATTACAGTATATTAAAAAAGTACCCTCAACAAAATGTTTAACATGAATACCTTGAATAGATATCAAAGGATGGTCATGCATACCACCACCAAAAAAAAAAAGACTTCCTCTCCTCCATCTCTTGTGCTTACACTTGTACTAACTTTTCTCATGTGGGCTGTAGCGCCATCTGTAGTCGTGTTGGTGGAACAAGACACAACAACATTCAAGTTAAGCCTTGAAGGTGTTGAGAGCGTATTTCAAATGTGCCATCAATACGACGATTTGAAATACGTTTTATAACGCTCCGAGACTATGGTAACTGCTCTGTTCTGAAACGCTGTTTCAAGGTCAATATTAAATGGGAGAATTAAGTGACCAATCCCCTTCTCTGTTTTATTTTGTCACTGACTAGTTCCTTATTATTCATGATTTAAGCATGAGACAGCAGTGGCACCATATCTCCAGAGTGTTGGTGGAAGTGTGATAAATTTCGGGCTGTTAAAATCATTGTGAGAGGAATGATGTTTTAGAATATTTGCAAGACACTTGCTTGGTATTTAGACATGCTATAAGCGAAGTAAACGATGGATACTTTATTTGTCACATGCATAATCAAACAAGTACACCACACGGTGCCAGCAAAACGAATACCCCTTCTTCTTCTTCTTCTTCTTCTTTTTCCTCTTTCGGATTTTCCCTTCAGGGGTCTCCACAGCGATTCATCTGTCTCCATTTTATCCTGTCTTCTGCATCCTCTACCCTCACACCAACTAACTTCGTCCTCTTTCACCGCATCCATAAATCTCCTCTTTGCTCTTCCTCTCAGCCTCCTGCCTGGTGGCTCCATCCTCAGCATCCTTCTACCTCTGCAATCTATTGTCTCTGACATGTCCAAACCATCTCAGTCTGGCCTCTCTGACTTTATCTCCAAAGCATCTGAAATGAGCTGACATGACCTCTGTTGTACTTATTCCTGATCCTATCCATCCTTGTCACTCCCAAAGAGAACCTCAACATCTTGAGCTCTGCAATCTCAAGTTCTGTCTCCTGTCTTTTCCTCAGTGGCACTGTCTCCAAACCATAAAACATTGCTGGTCTCATTACCGTCTTGTACACCTTTCCTTTGATTCTTGCAGAAACCCTTCTATCACACATCAAACCTAACACTTTTCTCCACCCATTCCAACCTACCTGCACACGCCTTTTCACCTCTTTTCCACTCTCTCCGTTGCTTTGGACTGTAGACCCTAAGTACTTAAAAGTCCTCTACCTTCTGTACTTCTACTCCCTGCAACATCACTGGTCCATTTGTGCCTCTCTCATTTGCCCACATGTATTCTGTCTTGCTGCGACTAATCTCTATTCCTATATTTTCCAGTACATATCTCCACCTCTCTAGCCTTTCCTCTACCTGCGCCCCATTCTCACTGCAGATCACGATGTCATCTGCAAACATCATAGTCCATGGAAACTGTCCATCACTAAAGCAAACCAGAAATGGCTTAGAGCCGATCCTTGATGCGCTCCACAGGTATGTCATCAGGGCCAGCCGCCTTTCCCCTCTTTATCCCCTCAAAGCCTTCCTCACTTCATCCTTACTTAGCTCAGCTACTTCCTGCTCCACAGCAGTCACCTCTTCTACTCTACATTGTCTCTCATTTTCCTCATTCATCAGCTCTTTAAAGTACATTTCTATCCCTATCCTTAATCACCCTAACCTGCAGCACGTAATGTTTCATCTCTATCTCTCTGCCGTGCCACCCTGTACAAATCATTCTCTCCCTCCTATAACAAATTCATGAAAATGGGGTAAACCAAGAGCTTTGATTGCGATATTTTAAACATTCAACTTTAAGGTGTCATTTTTAGGATCAAAATCAGTGTTACAGAATCCACAATCTTTCTGTAGTTTAACTATGTCTCCCTTGATAGTATGATTGACAAATTAGCAGATACATTTATTTAGAAGAAAAGGCAATATATTGCTTCCTCCAAATAAAATAAATATTATCCTCATTAATTGGTTTAATCATACAATCTAGAATAGCCAGAGAATGTGCTGGGTGGATATTTTGGAAGGTATTTACTTTAATAGAATACATCTAAAATTTAGATAAATCCATGTTACCATATATTTAAAGATCTGTTTACGCTTAACCCTATTTTCTATTTTATCTGTCTGTCTCGCTTTGTAACCCTGAGAAAAAGTAACTAATTCTTTCTTACAGTAATGCCTTAAATAAATATTAAGCAAGCATGACTATGATTTTTATACACATGAAAGTCAATGCTGTGGGTAGAGAACCATATGATTTTTTCTGATCAGTGCAAGCTGACAGTTTTTTGTTGCTCTTTTTGTAAACCCCTTGTTCAAGTCAATGAAGCATGATTTCTTACCTGGAAATGTACATGTATGGCATTTAGCAGAGCGACTTCCACTTGCTAACTACAGGGGGCAGTGTCCCTGAAGGAACTTGAAGTTAAGGGTCTTGCTCAGCAACCCTTTTTTTAATTTAACACACTGAATATTTGTACAGAACCATGTGGCATGTGTTTGAGAGAAAAATAAACATAAGTTTGTACATGTTAAGGCACACAGAACAATAGGTGCAGTATGAGATGGAAATAATAATTGTGTCAGAAGTCAGAAAGAAAGAAAAAAAAGAAAAGACATAGGGTGGTGGTGGCATAGTGGGTAGGATACTTGCCTCTAGACCAAGAAGTCATGGTTCGAATCCTACCTTCAGCACACCACCATAGCTTTATGTCAGCCACTGGTTATGTCAACTAGGTTCTCCACTTTATAACCTCGGAGTCAGAAAACAAATGATTAATGGAGTTTCTGTTTGGCCACACTGGAAATATGTGGTTAGATGCCAACGCATCCGTCTGTTAGAGTTACACCCTTTTCAATAAGTTTACACCATACATTTGGAGTGAGGATAATAGACGGTTAGTGGTCTGAATGCTTATATTTTAAACAACTGTTTTGACTGCGTGAGGGATCAAATTCATTACTTTGTCAAACTGAGTGCGCCGGGAATCATTATAGCACTCTTCCAAATCACGCCCCCCAAAAAAACAGAGATTGCATGCATGCACCAATCCCCGTCTCCCCCCCAGGACATAAACCGATGCATCCCCTCACATTAAAATGCTTCAGGCTCTAAGTGAAAACTCTTAGTGCCGGCATTGATCCCACTACTAGGGAAGCAATACCAAGGAAGATAATGGAAGACCTCAGCCATCCCAATAATGGACTCTTCTCCCTGCTAAAGTCAACACAGAGAGAATGAGGGGGAGCTTCATCCTCCAGGCCATCTGGGCCTTATACCAGGTCAGAATCTAGGCTTTACGGTTGGGCATCGTACAGCAACAGACACTTCACTGCATACTATGTATTTTCACTGTCATACTATGTGTGATAAATAAATTTGAGAATCTTTGAAACACACTAACCACACATAGTAGGTCTCCACCAAGCAAAACAAACCCACAAAACAGGCCATCCTCTTTGTTAAGTGAGGGAGTGAGAGACTCAGACCACACTAAATGATGTCTAGCAACAAAACAGGTTGTGATTCTAAAGCTCACCGTTCCCTGGAATGTCTGGGTGGAGGAGGTAAGCGAGCCAGGTATGCAGACCTGGTGCAGGACTGCCGCAGGCCAGGGGGGGAACCTAGCATGGTCCCGGCAGATTGAAGTTGGCTGCAAAGGGTGTGCTGGGCATAACAGGCGCCCAGAAAAGACAAGCTCTCTAGCACGGCACCAAGGTAGCAGAGAAGGCCTCGAAATGGCTGTGTGATTGAGAAGGAGCGATCTTGATCTGATCAGCCCTGGCTGGGTCACCTGGGTGAGAGTGTATGTTGTTTTGAGACCAGAAACACCCTACAACCCTGAGCAACATCACTGATGATGTGTCTGAGTGCATCACAAAATGTATCTTATTAATAAGGAATCTGTGTATTTAATGGCCAGTGTACACTGCTGTGCTTTTGGAGGTGATTTTTATATAACAGCAGGGGGCAGCATCATATTTCCATACACCATTGTCACACACAGGCCATAGCAAATTACATGGTGCTGTTTCAAAAAGTTTTTCATGTATTCTATTCTATTCTATTCTATTCTTTCATTTATTTATTTTACATATTTTACAATTAATCTTTATTGGCTGGTCCAGGTCTTGTCCAAACCAATATTCACGTTGTTTTAGTCATAAGTGTTTCAGGCACACTCCTGCATCTCATTATCAAGAACTGGTTATCACCTGCAAAAGGCAATGATGATAAGAGAGATAAGGATCAGTAAATGTCTCATGACTTCAATATATCCATCATATTTTGTCATATACAGACTAAATTATTTAATGGGAAAAATATGTATTAAAATGAAGCCAGTGTCGATACTGAAATGACATAAAACTAAATTGCACAGTCTGTCTTCTTGATCCCATCATGTCACATATCAGACTACTGCATTGAACACACCTTCTTCCTAACAAATACTGGTTTACTTCCTTGTCTGTCTGGTAAGTAAATAGTCATAAAAGATTCCTACTACATCTTTCCATGCTCCCAACATGATTGTCAAGCCAAGTAGGTTCATTTTCATTTCACTTTATACACACAGAACACAGTGAAACGAAACAAAATTCCAAAAGGCAAAACAAAGAACAGTAAACAGAACATTGCAAAATTAAATACAAAGAGAGGGCAGTAAAAATATAAGAGCAGCAATACAATATTACAGGGCAAATACCTTAATTTAAAATGTTATTAAGTAACATTTAAATATGTAACATATAAATAAGTGTTAGAATAGAATTATATGTAGTTTTTGTTGTGTAACTGAAGTAACATTAGCATGGTGGCTAATTATTGTTATCATTTCTTCTGTGTTTACTTTTGATTATCTAGACCTGGAACTCAGTCTTGCAATTATATACAAAAACACTACAGTTCCTTATTAAGCTGTATGTGGAACTAATCCACACATTTGAATAAGTCATTGCAGCAGTTTTTACAGTGCTGCTTATAGACTGCTGCAAACATTGTGTGGTAATTACACATCTGGCATGTTCTACTGCAAAATCTCAGACATCTAATCTAATCTAAAGATCCTTTTTTTGCTTTTCTTGTTATTTTATAAGCTGTGGCTTCACAATGATTATTATTATAATAATTATTATTATTATTATTTTTTAAATATATATTGTTTTTATTGGCTATGCTCTGTAAGGTGACCTTGGGTATTAGAAAGGCGCCCTCAAATAAAATGTATTATTATTATTATTATTATTATTATTATTATTATTATGATTAATGATAGGAAGTAGGAGTTTACTGTTTAAATATGTGTAAATATATCCATTTTATTTACTATGCAGCTTGAGCTGCGGTCGTACTCATGATTTAAATCGTATCTCAAAATTATTGTAAAAGAAGGTCTGAAGGTCTGAGGCATCAGGTAGCATATTCATAACCCTTTCATGTGAGAACCATTTCCTGTTTATACTTATGTTATACTGATGTCTGGGCCCATTCACCACCATGACCAATTCACACTTTCTGTTCTTTTTTTGCTCGTGACAACGGATAGCTTAAGAAATGAAAAGATAAGTAGAAAGAGGAAATGAAAGCAACGTAGTGACGGCAAGAGAAACTGGTTCAAAAGAAACTGGTTATGTTATGGTTACGTACATGACAAAGCTTAAAATAGATGTTAAATGAGTCACTGCAAACAGCAGGAACAAATGTTTATATGAAATTCTGTACTTAGATGTCAGGAAACGAGAATCCATTGTGCCAAGAATGAGAAGTGAATCATACTTTCTTTATAAACTCCTAAACAGCTGCAGTCAGGCATTTATGCTCATAAAAGAAATGAGCTTCCTCATCATTCTCATGGTAGTTTAGCTCTTATGCCGCAAGATAAAAAACTACAAATGTTGCATGAGATAAAACAACATTGAATTGTGGTTATAGGCAAAACATGCAATAGCAATATAAAATACATCAATATAAAATGGAATATAGACAGGAACATATAGTACAGTTCTTGGGGAAAACTGTAACAGTGGAAAAAGTGTAACTTTACAAAACATATCTGTGATCGGGAAAAATAGTTATCACCCATCTGTCAACAACATTCCAGCAAGGCGTAGGCATTGTTTTCTAATGCCGTGACAGCCTGCTACCTCTTATGACAAGTGACATTGACAAGGAATCCAAACCGTCACTTGGCCTATACTTAAAGGAAAAAAAAACAATTCCAGTCATGAGTCATAGTAAAGTTGGACGAGCTACTGGTGTTGCTGCTATTGCTTCTTTGTCTATGCTAAAGCAGTTTTGGAACCATTCTGGATTCGCACAACAGATCAAATATAGCAAAAATATAACAATATTTAGACATTTTCACATTGCATCAAGTTTTTTTAAATTTTGAGGTTTATTACAGATTTTAAACATGCAAAATTCACCATCAGCATATGTTGCTGATGATCCTATTATTTACTATACAGCGATTGTCGTTGTATACACTCTCTCTGTAATTGGTCTGTTTGTCATGTATGGTAGATTACATTAATTTATTCAGTATTTCAGAAGTCCAACTTTAAACATATGTTGTACACTCTAATCAGTATGGGCTATTTATTTAAGTTTCTCTGGGAACAGACGGGCTTGGGTTGCCAGGGCAGCTTTGCGAGTGTAAGTTGTGCAGCGGGTGAGGATTTCCTGGGTTTGCGGGCGAGGAGGCACTCTGGGACCAAGCTTGGGTGATTCGCTGGCAACTAAATTGGTGGGGCTGGGTTGCTCTTCAGACAGGCTACTGTGACCACTATCTGCTTCTGCATTTTTCTCTGTGTGTCTCAGGCCCTCTTCCGCCTCAGAGCTGGACAGGCTCAGGCCTAGAGAGCTAGAGGAGCTGAAGCTGAAGTCGGTCTTGTCACTGGAGCTACTGATACTGCTCTTGCGGCTATCAGAATCGTTGTGCTGGGCTGGATGTTCAGAGAGAACCTCCACAGAACATGGTTTGTGCAGGTTCTTCAGTCTGAATAAGTGTTCCTGCGGCTGGGTGGAGTAGGAAATGCCCTGCAGGAGACTGGGTGTGGTGGACAGGTTTAGAGTGGAGCTGTGGAGCTTCTTCTTCAAGCTGAATGCAGGGCAAGTGTATGGCTGCAAATACATGGAGGGAATGTAGCCTGCCTTTCCATTATATCTGTAAGAGTCATTCATAACAGGATAAGCTCAATCAGCATCAGTAATTCTGAAACCAAAAACTCAGCCTAGACATGTTTGCTTTTATAGTTTACCACTGAGGTTAATGTAGCTAGCCGACAAGAAGTCAATAATCACCCTTATTTCTCTTAATTTGCTCAAGGAGATGAGCATAGGAGATGTGGCTTATTCTAAATTCTAAATCAGTCCTACTTAAACAGCTAGATGTGATTTGTGAAAACACATTCAGCTGTCTAAAGTGGCTGCCTACAGCATTCGGAACAGTAAAGCTTTGATCATTTTTGTGCCCTAAACCACATTGTCATACATACTGGAATAATGGCTGGCTAATTACTTTGCTTTGCTAGCAATCTTTGACTCGTAGCTCCGGTTCTAAACTGAAAGAGCAAAATATGGATGCCATACATGTCATGGCAAATCTGGGGATTAGGAGAAATTGTGCCTCTGGCAGAACGATTCCATTTTCATTAAAGGAAAAATTGTAGCACATGGTAAGTTACGATGTACAAAAATATATATGTATTTTTAAAAAGTTGACTTAAAACACTCATATCAGACTGAATTACCTAGAAAGCCACCAGCCGTTGTCAGACCTTTGCAGCACCTCTAGAACAGCGCCGATGGTCACTGAAAGCTCATCTTTTGTTTTGGCCGTGTAGCTCCTCACAGCACAGTACAGAGACCCTATAGGACAATCAATACTAGCCTCAAATAACAGTACAACATATACAATAATCTTATAATTGCATTATGATTAGAGACAGCACTAATAGATACCCAGTATCAGTGGCAAACAGTATCAGAAATAAGAGGTCGAAAACCTGATCTAATTCCCTGAGGTTCAACATAAAGCACAGTGAATGGCTATTAGAAAACTATTACATTAGACTTACAACTATTTTAAACAGCTTATGTTTGCATGCATTTGCACTTGGCAGAATGACAATAAAGACTTTTGTATCATTATTTTAATATTTTTTGATAGAAGTTCAAATCTTTATCAACATTTTGTGATAGCTATTGTATATTGTAAAATGTCTGTAAGTAATGTGATTATAATACACTTTCCATACTGTCCACTACTTTGCACTGTAAGTGCTATTTCTATTCATTTTAAATAAACAAGTCATCCCATTTTGAACACTTTTGAACATTTGATGGGATCATCAAAACTGAAGTGACATCAAAGGATAAAGTTAGTTTAGGAAAAAGAAAAAGTGGTATCTTTAATGATGGACTTCCTCAAAAATGAAATACTGAATGAACTTACTTTCAGATCTTGACATCTCCAGCTCATCGTCTTCCTCATCTTCCTCACATAACTCCAGGAAGGGAGCAGGAAACCAGGCTAAATGCTTCTCCTCATTCTCCACCAGCCACCATCCTGCAGGTGCACATGGGCATTATTTAACACTTCTTGTCACATCCAAATAATTACTAGATATTGCACAGCATCATTTGCAGCAGGATCAGTCAGACTTACATGCTATTGGATGAATGATGTCTAGGAATGCTGATTACCTGCTTGATCTTTGATGAGCACATCCAGTGTTTCATCCACATCTACCTTGAAAGGTCTGTTCCTAGTGTCCTTGGTCTCATATGGAGCCACACAGCGATAGGTTTTGGTAACAAAGGGCTGGGTGACATTCCCAATGTTGAGATGCTTGCTGGTCAGGTTGGCTCCTGTTTGCTCGCTCGAGATCTCATCTGACTGAAATATCATCACACTGACCAGGACAGATGAGAAAAAACATTCACCAAATATTACCATCATAAAGTCAAAACATCTGTTATGTCTTAACCTAGGATGCTTTAATGGCATTCGTGACTCTCATTTTCCCAGTTATAGCATTTTATTTCAGACTAAAATGATCCCAGAAGTAAAAAATCTTTACTTGAGAATGGTTTTAGGGTCATCTATCTCTGCCCCTTCTTTGTTAGCTGTATTGGCTAAACTCAGCATACCTGTTCTGTGCATAGTCCGGCTGCAGCTCATGCTCTTTAGGCAGGAAGAAACGAATGAGATCATGAGCCTGAGTGACACTGGGGTCGCACAGCATCAGGTCAGTGCAGTATCTCTGCAGAGCTTTCACATGGTGCACAATCCTGGCTGGAGTCCTCTTCTGCAAGTTTGCTTTCCGCATTCGACCTGCCAAAAAATCCCCTCAGGTTTTTAAAACACTAGATTCATTGGACAGAAACTGCGGTAGGAGTAGTTGCTGCATTGTTACTGTACCTGCAAATCTGGGCAGCACTCTGCCTTGTTTGCTAAAAGGGTTGGCAGCTGAAAATGTCTTCTTTAGCCGCCTCTGATTTTGGAAAATAAATAAATCAGTGAGTATACCAGCAAACTACAGTTTTATGAGAGGCAATGGTGTCTTCCGCTGTAGTATAAACTTACATGAAACTTCTTGAAGTCCCCTATGGTCCTGTAGACGACCACTTCAGTCTGATCAGACCACAGAACAGAGGCCATGTACAACTAGAACAGAAGATTAGCAGGTGATCAGCATACTGTACATATAACGGTCTGTTTCTTTAATAGGTTGCCTCTCAGACTGCATACTCCAACATTAAATAGGGTGTAAAAACATTATACCATCATTACAAGTGCATTCAGTAGTGAAATATTTAAGGCGCGAAAATATGCAGTTTGGGAAGCAGCCTGAAGTCTTGCCACCACCGACGCGTCTTACTTTGTTCTTGTCTTTGTACATGATGCCGACGATCCGGATACTGATTGGGTAGCGACTGTCTCCCATTGTGAGCTGACGCTGGTTTCCTCTAAAGCAGGAGGCTGAGCGCTATCTATATCCTCTCTCCTCCGGGAGGAGGAGTTACACGGGGTGGAGCATCACCTCTCTTGGTCACAGTGCCGTTTTACTATACAGTGATGGAAAGATCGATCCAGTTTTGCCGAATCAACCCTTGGAATGATCCGAAACATTGAATCGAACGATTCATTGATTTCCGAGACATGCCAGCTTCATTCTCCTCTCCTACAGTCGCTGAGAAGAGAGGACCATCTCCTCTACATTGTGTTGCAAAAAGACTATTTTTAAGATGATTTTATATCACTTCAGTGTGTGGAGGACTCATATGGTGCCCTTTGTGCTCGCCCTCTGTGAGCACATTATACCAGGAAAGAGAGCCTGTTCTCTGCCAGTTTATCCTTATGTATATTTACTCCGTGTATGTGTGTGTTTGTGTGTTATGCAAAGTAGGAGAAAGTTTAAGCAGGAGGGGGATGCAAGGATTTCTGCTGTTACACAAAACAATAAATCTTCACCTTTGTAAAGTTTTAGTCCTCCGTTTCCATCTTGTGATTAATTGTGTTTACGTTTACGATCTTATCCAGTGCGACGTACATCAGTGCTTAAAGTAGTCCACAACTGTTCTTAAAACCTGTGAACCTATACTTAAATCAACAGCTTTAACCAAGTTACTGCTAAATTACACACCACAACAAACCCCGTCAAAGAGATAAAGCAAGCCAGAGATTAATACACAAGTAAGGAAAAACAGTTAAAAAGGTACGTGGCTAAGGGATTTGTTAAATCTATAGGAAAAGATATATAAGAGATGCGCGGGAGAACTGGCTAGTCGCCAAGATGCTCCTTAAAGAGGTGGGTCGTTTACTGAGTTATATACTGAGTACAGTAAAGACCCCCATTAACCACTGTTACATTATTCCACTTTGCTTTAAATAGTGCATATATTTGTGTGTGCATCACTGCCATGTTCCTCCTTGGTATTTTTTATAATTTCATATTTTACTTTTTTTTTTTTGTCCCAGTCCGCCCCTGACTACATTACTTTTTCCAGAGGTTAACTGCTAAACATCAGTGTGTTTTAAATAGGCGTTCTTCTAGCGGTAACACTGATTATTAAACCTACACAGTCGTAAACAATGCAGTTGAATTTTGAAAGATATATATATATATATATATGTATTTACACACTACTCACAATAAGTTAGGGATATTGTTATTGTCAGAGATGGAGACATGAGGAACACAGACAGACACAAGAACAACGCCCCCGTTCCCCCTTCCACGTCGCCTCCCCACTGTCTCTGTGGTGGGGCTGACTCCTTGTCAGCCCGGGCGACGCGGGCGTGGACCACGGGACGTCGTTCCTGTCCCGCGTCCTTGGTTCCCCACCATGGGGACCCACGACCTCCAGGGCGGCAACCCCGCCTCCCGGAAGTCCTTCGGCCGGCAGGGTGC
>JBBPDC010152342.1:0-20750 GCA_037974485.1 Hemigrammopetersius urotaenia | reverse complement strand
GGTAGTGTGCAACGTAAGGGAGCTAATTCAGTAGTAGCCACACAATTGCAACCATAGTAGGGAAGAATAGCGATATTCGGCTGGGTTAATATTAAAGAGGAGGAGACGTTAAAGCAGAAGGTGGAGTGTTGAATGCTTAAACAAGTCCTTTATTGGGCAGAAGGAGTGGTCTGGAAAAGGCTATAAGAACTGTAACATCAGAGATCTTGTTTCAGAACAAGCTAACTACTTGTTTCTCAATTGACCATGACACTGTAATTAATAAAACAGTGGAAGCCTCAACTGTCTGACTGCCTCGGGTGAAATTTATCTACAACAGTCTATGGAGGAAAAAAAAATTAAATTCAATATTTCCATTCCAATGTTGTTTTTTTTTAAAGAATTAATTAAACAGAGCATTTAATGCCTCCCATAAAAAAATCTGAAATTTTTTAAATAATTTAAAATCTTAAATAAATGTAAACATAATTTAAATTAAAGTTCTTAGCCAGAAAAAAATTGCAAGAGGTTTTGCCCTCTTCTCTGTGGCACTGGGTGAAGAGCTTTGGAAAAACACCATTTATCACAGTTCAGTCAGTTTTGTCCGATATGTATATTTTTTCAAGATATGAATATGGTGCATGTTGATATCGCGATGACGGTAAATTAGCGATATATTGTGCAGCCCTAGTCTGGAGCGTACGTGACTCGAGCAGAACTGACAACTTTTAGTTTCAGGCAGCACAGTTCACAAATACCAAGCTCATTTCAAAACTTAAATTCAAGTCGACATTTAGGCTTCGTTCTTGATCAAGGTTCATCTGTTTACGGCGCCACACATGGAAGAAGGCCTTAGCTGCCTAACGACATTACTGAAGCAATCAAATGCAGATGTGAGTTCTGAAGCACACAGTTGCAAACACCAATGTCTTTCAAAGCCAAATGCAGACTATTCTAATTTCAACTCTTTCAACTCCGCTCCACTCTGTCCAGGCTCTATTCAGTCATCAGGAACAGCTGGAACCCATCTGCTACCCAGTCAAAAAAAAAAAAAAGACCCACCCACTCACTCGTGAACCTATTTTCTCGTTGGTTACGCAGTTTCTTTTGTAGGAGGCAAACAATGGACACCAGCACCTTCGTTCAGGCAGGACACACCATCCGATTGGAGTGTATCCCAGAACAATAGGCATACCTTTAACACCCTGCTGAGACTCTGAAACACAATCAACACTGAGCTAGGTTTGGATGGCCCTCTGCAACCTCAGCATTTTGTTTGCCAGTTGGGCAACAACTCGCTCTCATCAAAACGGGAATAAACAAATGAACACTTTCCCTCTTTCCCCCTCTAGACTGCAGCTTGGTTGGGGCATAATATAAAAAAGAATGAAGATGAAAGATAGGTGGCTTTGTTTCAGACATCATGACTAAATATTTCCACAGCCCACTCTCAGATACAGTCTACTCAGACACAGACTCTTACTCCTGGAGGAACGCTTTATCCACACAGTCGGTAGGACAGCTAATTTTTCACAAACACAAACTTTTCATCTCCATTTGACATTTAAATCTTCATTTATTAGAATTTCTCATCTCTCACAATGTTAGAGCTTGTAAAATAAGAAGAACAGTCTGCAGAGGCTGTCTGCATTCCAAATGCGGGAATTATGGAGTTGTTAGTTATGTTTGGACCTCAGGGATGTTGAGCTTAAAAACTGGGTTTCCAGGGGTCACACCCAATAACCATAATGTCATCTGAGGCTGCAATAACAGGTGTTTATCATATCATACCATGTTTCTTGGCCATTACATCACTGAAGGCTGCACCAATTTGTATGATATTTTAAAAGACGTTGAGAAATACACACCTGGTTCAGTCACACACTCCTTCACGTGTGGGGCAACCCATTTGAAAAATGGCAGAAACAGCTGCGAGTGAAGATGTAATGAAGTGTTATGAAATGTATTGTTTTCAAACTTAAGTTGTAAAGGTGCACAGCGTTCCCCAGTAAGCCATGAAATGTTGGTCTCAGTTACACATAGAGAAGCCCTGAAGAGGAGCCTTTGGATACCAGCACTCTCCCTAAAATTCATTTTTGTAAATGAGGTGTGAATGTGAAGAACCCTTTTAAGCCATTTAGAACCTTCTTATAGTAAAAACTATGCAATTCCTTTAAACAATAAATTAGTTCTTCATGCTTATCTCAATTACAAAAACGATAATTTAAAGAACCATTAATTGAAAGGCTCTTTAGGGAAACAAAAATGGTTCTTCTATGGCATTACACAAAACCCTGGCTGTGGCCTTTTTAGTCAGAGCCCTGAAACAATAAGCTGACTGATACTGGACTGTTTGTGGGCATCTATGGGCATCGATGGGCATCACAGGCCAACTGTGGCCTGTACTGTGCAGCACAGTTTGCTCTAGCTTGGCTTTATTGTTCAGCTGTAAATCAGTATGCAAGAAGAAAAATGAAAGACAGCAAAGAAAGCAAATGACACTGTCAAGGTGTCAAGGTTTCAATGGCAAGGCAAGTTTTATCACTAGGAATGGATCATTTTTGCTGCTCTAATGTCTGAAAAAGTAAAATGACAATGCATAATGAGCAATATTTAAATATTATTTCTAAAACCACCAAAACTTTAATGTGTGTTAAGAATAAAGAAGTACAATTTTTTTTTACAGAAGACATGAGATGATCGCTGATTTGCACATTGTGCCATAATAATCAGATTTCACCATACAGTAATCGTAGATGCCTTTAAGTACCTGTGTTAGTGTGAATTAATGTGGCTGCAAATCTTATCAGGATAGAATCCAGATACAAATCCGACAAAGTGTCCAGGTGTAAATGACGCCTTTGTCTCTCGCACTACCTCATTCATTCTTTTTGACTCCCAGTTGTGTACATCCTCCCACTTTCTTCCACACTCTAAAAATAAGACGGGTGGAATGGGGTTTTGCTATATTTGGCTTAAACTAATGTGCAATTACAGAATGTAGGCAGCAATTTCATCGAAACAGTGGGAGTCTGGAACAGTCATGGCTTCAGTGATCCATGTGGAAGCCAGCCAGACTCATTAAAGGATGAATCTAGCAATCTTCCTGAATTTGCACTTGCGAGATGAAACTCTGAGAGACAGGAATGATGTCTACTTTTAACATGTGAAGGGTGGAAAGATTATACCAGCTCTTGAGGCTTTGGTCGCAACGTAGATTTAAGTTCAGCCTCTGGTTCAAATGCTCTTTCTGTACAGTCTGTGAAACGCAGGTGTTGAAGTGTCATGAATACAGTTCCTCCCGCCCTCACAAAAGCACTACTGCCATTCAACTGTTTACAAATACCTGTTTACATTTTGTCCTGACAGGAAGCCTGTTAATCCATAGTGAGTGTTGTTTTTGCTCATTTCGCCAGTGTACACATTTACACAACAGTGCTAATGTTAAAATTGTGTGAACACAACTTAGGTCTCAGTTTAGTAAACACAAGGTCAGTCATAATCCAGAAATTTTAGTTAATGATTAATAGAACAGTTTATGACAGTTGCTGTCAAAACTCCCCTCCTAGTGTTGCAATACGTTTTGAGTTTAAAAATACTAAGGAAAACTAAAATAAAATAAAAATATTACCTTTAAACAACAAATAATCAGCCAATATACTCTTAACTCTTTATTAGCTGTGCCTTGTCTCGTCACTAAAACAAATTCCTCGTATGTGTAAACATACCTGACAATAAAGCTGATTCTGGAAAAAAAAAAATATTATTGGTTTTTGGAATTTGGAGCCCTTTAAAACTGATACTGGTCCAGGTGCTGTCACAGCCATCCTTGACTGGGAAATCAAAAGAGCATCTCTGGATGGGTAGGGTAGTTTCCACCCATCCCTGCTCAATTACTCAACAGGATGCTGGCCACCATGGGTAACTGTCAGCTGCCATAACAGAAATGGCAGTAAGTTCTCCTTCAAGCTGAGCTGTGCAAATGACACTGCGTTAGCAGCAGTTAGAAAAAAAGTGGTGGTGCTTCATAAGACCTGGAAGAAGCATGCGCTAGCCTTCAGTCTACTAATATGACTGGGGAAGTCCTAACTAGCATTTGGAACAGGACCTGAAAAAAACAAAAAAAAACAACAGTATTGGTGTCAACCACAAAATTGGTAAAATAGTGGGTTAGGCCTTCGTCTCAACAGAGAAAAATGCTGATATGGAATCTTGAAGGTAGTATCTTCAAATTGCCCAAGTGGAATGTTCCTGTACGATCAGGAACACCCAGTACACCCATGTATGCACCCCTGTATGCATCATAGAGATGTGTCTGACTTTCCCCCGAACTGGTCCTCTAGCCCAGCCGCCACCAACGCAGTTTGAAGCATGGCTCATATGGAAGGTATGTGCTGAGCATACAGCCTCTACAGGAGGGAGTGAAATTCTGCTTTTTGGAGGAACATCCTACTTCGTCTTTCTATTTCACCTAATCCTTCCCTAACTCTCCGTTCAACCTGCCACATCTCATGCTAAAACCTCTAATGTAACGCTTCAAAACCTGCATTACAAAACCATTGCAAAACAAGAGGCCATGTTGCTCTTTCATACGTTTGTTTAGGGTGTACGCTGTACGCTGTAGCATAAAATCAGCACAAAATGCTTTACATGTTTATATGGTTATGACTCATTCTGTGCTGTTTGCTTAAGATGAGGCAATTGTGAAACGTGATGTTGTAACTAAAGACCACACCTTCAGGTAAGACTATAACACACACAACAAAGATCAACAGTGAATGAGAAAGTATGTCAGCAATTTAGTAAATATGTAGTAAATATCTTTCCAGCGTTTCTAGTTCAGATAAACAGTATGTATGAACAACTGTTCCTGTAAATGCATCACCTTCAAAAAACCAATACGTTTTTAAATGTATCTGTTACTGCACTTCAAAACATCCAGTAGATGAGAAAATTGTCTTGTGCCATATGTTACTACAACCCCTGGCAAAAAGTGTGGAACCACCCCTCTCAGAAGATGTTCATTCAAATGTTTAATTGTGTAGGAAAAAAAACAAGCACATACACGCCACAAAACTATTTTCCCTCAACAATCCAAACTTCTGGCTGTATAAAACACTTAAAAAAAACAAAAAACAAAGAAAGATAACTGTAGTCAATGACAACTGTCTTAACGATCAAACAGATCTTTTTGATTTCTCATTCTCTGCCAGAAATCAAACAGGTTTGAGGCGCTAAGCTCAGCATCAGCCTCTCAAGAGCAGAGGATACATGTAACCTTATTTACATAGTTATTCTCATCACCATTAAAACTTCTTATCCCATCATACCAACCTCATATTATACATTTTGTTTTGATGGTCATTCTATAATTAAAGTGCTGCTTTTGACTTTTACTTTGACTATATTTATATTGTTCCTGTCTTTGTGTCTCTGTGTGACTGTGCAGTCACAACACAAGCAATTTCCTGTAGGATCAATAAAGTTTTCTGATTCCGATTCTGATTTTCAGGCATTTTTGCCTGTCGAGATGTCGAGGTGATGCGGATGCCTAAACTACAGCAGCTTTAAAGTAAGCAACTTTATTTTTCTCTTTAACATTTTATCACAGAGTAACAATAAAATACTCAAATATTTAAAAAAAACATTTATAATTCAAAGCCATTCAAAGGGACATTCAGTAAAGACAGTCATCCAATAAAAGTTTAAAAAACAGCTATGAGTCACCAGATGCAAATATTTTATAGGCTGTATTGCATCTTTGTTTAAAATGGATTATCACTATAAGAGTATATATTATATTACAAAGAAATTGACAAAGAAAAACACTTCAGCTGCTGTCTCTGCTTTTTCCCCTCCACTGAAGAACTTGTGATGTAAATTTGCCAAAGCAGTGGAAACAGTGCCTGTATCCCAGTAGTGAATTCTGACTCGGAACTCAGAGAGAGAGCTCTGTGCGTGTGGAAAGTTCTCTTCAAAGCACTTCAATTATCATCAAATTGTTTAAAAAACACTGATTCTGACAATGTTACCACAGTAGGCTTTAAAGTACAGCACTTTTATTTTCATTATGTATAATTCACTCCCTAATCAATTTAGCAAACTATTCTCCATGCCAGGATTTCACTACGTGGCCAAATGGAGATGCATGACTGCGAAATGACTGAGCCACAATGCCAGAGGTATTCAGCGGGCTGTGTTCCATCCTGGACACAGATTAAGCCTAGTCCTAGGCTAAAAAGGATTTGCCATTTTCAGCAGATAATCACCAGTGACATGGTAATTAAATCCCAGGCTTGGTTTGACCAGCTTTCAGGAACCTGGTGCTAGATTTTCGGAGGCCAGGGTCTTGAGCAGACGGTGTGAGCTTAAACCCAAGCTGCTGGGCTGAGCAGTGAGCCAACACCCAGCCTGTGTGTTTGGGCAGAGAGGAGGTTTATGCAGAGAGGCGGAGAACAGAGGGTGGGGGACCGACTGGCCTGGATAGAATGTCAAACACAAAGCTGGGAAAAGGATTAAAGTAGCCAGAGGTGGCCGGGTCATGCACGCTTGCAGAATTTCTCCCAGTAGCCGCCTGGACTCACTATTACTTCTGTGTTATTACTACAGCAATCTGAGAAGAAGCTATTTATTTGGGAACGACTGAATCAGCGCACCTGCATCTGGGTGGAACACTTTCCACCTTTTGTTAAATGCCAGATGTCTGCCATTAATTCAAGGCTAAGGGCTTTTTTCGTGCTTTTAATGAAGGAAATATTTCTAAACTTGCTTTTGTTCCATGGAGAACAGAAACATCATTAACAAAACATTCAATGATGGATTACTGGCAGATGCTACAGCGAATGATGGCAATGCATATGTAGCGCAAGGGCTTTAAGATAAAGATATGCAGCAAATCAGGACAAAATTATTGGTAAACTTAAACATTCTCATTATTTAATACTGCAGGAATTTTAGTTTTTCATCTGAGCCAGTAGGGGGCGACGATGTCTTAAGGCCTTTCTTTTACACCCCCAAAAAAGGATTGAAAATGTAAAAATTAACTCTAAAGCCTAGAGTTACTCTAAACTAGAGCTCCGAGTTGAAGCAGAGCCTCAAACTACTTTCTACCCTGTCTAATATTTAACCAAATGTAAGAATAATACATGCCATAGAATTATGGTCAACAAGAGCTTTTGGGGCAAGAGGCACTTCCATTATGAAAACTGGTCGATAAAAAGTACCAGAAGTTTCCTTAGAACGTTTGTTCTCGTTTTGGCTTGTCTGAATCTGATGGTTGACTTCTTGGATTGTTTTAGGTACATTTTGGGACTGTTTAGCAAATTCTACATTACACAATGTAAAAATCAACCTATAGTGACAACACAGCACCCACAAGTCAACAAAGTCAGCTTCACACCTGCCCACATTCAGGTATGTACTACCAGAGCTTGCGGTTACATAAGAGCTATTGTATTCCTCACAGAAAGGTATCCCTACACCCCAATGTGACGATCTGCCTGAAGCGTGCAGCAAAAAGACATTACTCACTTTCTCTGCTTCAATCACGTCTTGAATTAGTAGCCAGCGGCTCTCTATCACAGACAACATATAAGATGCATTCAGATACCTGAGAGCTTTATCCTCTCCATCATCCTCCAGAACAAGCTCATACTGGCCCAACAAATGAATGAGCATCTATTTGTCATTGCTGAAGCAACACTTTTTGAAATCTCCATCCTTCAGTATTGCCAAATGCCCTCATTGGCACAAAACTTGAGTTAATACTTTAACATAATCAGTAAAGTCAAGTCAAGCAGGTTTTGTCATTTCGAACATACACACAGTACACAGTGAAAGGAGAAAACGTGCCTCCAGGACAATGGTGCTACACAAGAGCAGAACAGAACAGCACAAGACCACACGCACAAACAGGACAACAAAGTGTAAAAGAAACACAAGCACAAGAATACAATTAGACAAGACACCACCCCAAAGAAAGTGTTTTAAGTACATTTACATTACATTTATAGCATTTAGCTGACTCTGTTATCCAAAGCCATTCCCTAACTACTATTACTCCACCCAGTAATAGCTTTTATCAAGTATACATTTACATTTATGGCATTTATCAGACGCTTTTTTCCAAAATCACTTCCATTCCCTATCTACAGGGGACAGTCTCCCTGGAGCAAGATAGGGTTAAGGGTCTTGCTCAGGAACCCAGTGGTGGTTTGCTGAAGGTAGGATTCGAACCCATGACCTCTTAGTCCAGAGGCAAGTATCCTACTTCTACCTCATTCACTTCATCACTCGCCTCACTGCTCACTGAGAAATGGCTGAGAAGTTGACATGCAGGACAAAAACCTATTATGGCATTTGGTTTGTTCTTATACTAAGATTATTTGTTATAAAAGACATTCACTGCCATCTTTTCTCCTTTCTTAGTAAAAAACAGTGTCCTCTAAACCAAAACAATTTGTAGCATGCATTGGATCTCTGCAGAATCACTACTTCTTCTAAGACAAAATATCATAATTCAAACCAAATCTTCACCCAAAGGATTGATTCTAGACAGGTGTATCGTCCCACCCCTACTGCATGAAACCCATTCTTTTGCAGACCTGCAAACTGAACTCCTATGAGAGAGAATCTGAGTAGACGAAGCGTTCTTCACCAGAATGAGTAAAAACACAGACAAGGAATCAGAATGTGAGATAGAAAAAATATTTTGAGCCAGTTTTGGACATGTATTGATCCTAGTCCTGCTTCTGCACTGCACTACTACTGCTTCTGCAGTGCACAGCTCTGATTCATCGGAGTTAGATTAGAACAGTTCTGGATACTTATTTTTCCACACAAACATTTAAGGCCTCATGTGAAATGACGTTACTCTGAACAGCGTTAAGGAAGAGCATTTTTTTTCATGTTGTTAAGCCTCAACCCAACTCCAAACGCAAGTTAATTACAATTTACACTTCCATGTAATTTTCCAGGAGGACGTGGTCGTTAGCAAACATGCTTCCATGTCATTTTATCCAGGGCTGCTGTGAAAAGTTAGAAAAACTGAGCTGGTATATCAAGTGCACGTACAAGAGGGAGCAAAGTAGAAGTTTGTGGAAGTATTCCACAGCCTGATTGTCGTTTAGAAGGTGAATGAATATAATCTGATCTAAGTTAATCTGGCTGGGTTGTAAAATGACACGGCTACAGTTTTCTCCTCGACGACACTGCACTCATTTGACAAAGCTGCTACTAATCTAACTAAGCATTAAAGGAGAAATGCTTATTGAAAGCTGTACCAGAAAACAGGCTTTTATGTCTTTTTATGTATGTATATATGTGGCTCTTGGGGTCAGTACATTCTAAACTGAGCATTGACAACTTGTTGCTGTACCAGAAAACAATCTTTGTCACCATATTTATGTATGTATGTACCTTTGCATGTGTAAATGCATTATCTTTATATGCATGTGTGTCTCTATTCATGTATCTTTGTATGTATGTTTGTCTTTATGTATGTATACCTGTATGTATGTATGTATGTTTATATCCTTTGTATTTCTGTGCATAGTTATGTTTGTATCTTTATTTGTATTTCTGTGTATATCTGTATGTATGTATGTTTTACATGTATGTCTGTGTGTATATGTGTTTGCATGTATGTGTGGGGTCGTTTATTCTACTTACCCACGATGACACACAGCACGTCGATGAGGACGTACAGCCTCTGTTTCCTCATATTCGGCATGGTGCAGTTTGTGAAGATGTGAAGGCTAATTCATTCGGTCGAAAGCAGAGTTGGTGAGAGGAAAAAAGAGGTCAGACACGCGTTCTCCAGCCTGCACTGCGAGTTTTTCCGGCTCTGCTCTACCTGCCAGCAGCTGTTTACCACTGAGCAGCAGCTCTGGAGCTCCTCACCCAGCCTGGACTCAAACAGAGACAAATCTCTCTCTCCTGCTACTCCTCATCGCCTCAAACTCTCTGGACACGGACCAGGAGTCTCTTTGAGTTCCCTTCAAAAGGGTGTCGATATTAAACTCTCCGCTCCTCCGCCGTTTTCCATAAAAAGGGGGAAAACACGCCACAGTTCCTTCCCTTCCTGTTCACACCGCCTCCACCTTTAGATGACGCGAGAGTGTGTTAGAGAGAGGGAGTGTGTGAGGGAACCCAGTCAGAGAGGTGTGTGCGTGTGCGGGTTGGGTCGGGTTGGGTGGCGGAGCCTAAATCCACAAGTTGCTGTTACCTCAATAAAAATAAGGGTTTCATAAAAAATAGCAAACAAAAAAGTAGAAGTTAAAGTAGCAACCCTCCAAAAACTAAATAAACAACAACAAAAAAGAGGAGTTCAGTCAAGTCATGTAGGCATTTATCATAATTTCAACCGTATATAGAATACAAAGGAAATAGCATTCCTTCAGGAGAACAGTGGAACACAAAGAACAAAAACAGAACTATCACAAGACTACACAAGTGCAGGCAGGACAGGACTGCACAAAACCCCAAGAGCAACAGTACAATAATTTACAGGACAACATACGGTGCAGCTGACAGGAGCAGCACTAGTGTGAGAGAATAAAATATTGTGAAACACTGTGTTGTAGGAAGTGAACGAGGAGAGGGAGCGTGTGAGGGAGCCCTGTCAGAGGTGTGTCTTGGGTTGGGTTAGGTGGTGGAGTTAGTGTTTCCTAAGAAAAAATAATGATTACATATAAAGAAGTAAACAACAAAGTAGAAGTAAAAGTAGCAACCCCCCCAAAAAACCTCTGAACAGGAGCCAAGTCAAGTCAAGTAGGTGTTTCAACCATAAATGCAGTACAGAGTTACATAAAAAATAGCATTCTTTGAGGATTGTAGCGCAACACAAAGAACAAAAACAGACTCGCAAAGAACAAAATAACGCAAATAACACAAGACTATGTAAGATTACACAAGTGTGGGCAGGACAGGACTGAAAGAAAGAACCCACAAAACCCACAAGAGCAACAGTATGATCATTTACAGTGCAAGAAAACAGCACTGTTGAGAGGAGCAGTAACAGCACTAGTGTGATTGAATAAAGTTTTATGACATGCTGTATTCTAGCAGCAGAGTCATTCAGTGTGCAAAATAATGCAAAGGAATTGAACGAAACTTCACAAGGTTAAGGTACACACAAATACATAATAATGCAAAAGTAGCAGTAGTGCAAAATACATGATTGATAAATAAATTGCACTGAAATGTTTTAATTAGAAAATTATCTTAGAAGATATTCTGAGATTATCTTAGATTAAATGAACTCAAATGTATTCAATTGGTCAAGGCATGTTTGGCCTCTTCTGTTTTGGAGAAGGTGCTTAAATCCTAATCAAGGAAAAGTAAAGAGTAAATAAAAAAGCAGCTGTCCAAAACAACCTGAGCAGGAGTAAAACAAAATCACATAAAAAGAAAATCAGACTGCAGTGGAACTTCTCAGAGCCCGCAGAATCTAAAAGCATATGAAAGACTGCTAGATTATCTTTTCTTTTGGGATGAATTTAGCAGCCAAAAGAAAATGCTAAAGCCTGAAAGCGAGAGGTTTGAGTAATAGCCAAAGAGCTCAGGTGCTAAACCATCACAACAAAATTAAATGAATCCTTAAAAGGAACTAAATGTGGAACTGAACAAGACATTTCCTTTTTTTCAAATCTATTATTTTATTACCCTTCTATACCTATTTTAAAAGGCACAAAAAGTATTGCTTAACTTCCTCTATGCAAGACCCATATAATTGTGCTGGAATAAGTCACACACACAACCACACCCACACCAGTGTGTTTTTTGTCAGCTATTTTTGCCTTTATTTTCTGGGCTTTCACAATCGACATGCCCACAGTTATTCACATAAACACACAGCTGAATGAATGACTTTGGCTCACATGATGATCCACACACATCATGACCCAGATCTTTGTATGTTTTGTATCTTAAGCATCTTTGTTGGTCATTTAAATTCAGTACAGTTTTATTTATATAGTAGTTTTTAGGAAAGGTGTGTATACCCTTCGGTGGGCTGGTGCCCTGGGTACCCACAACCCTATTGTGGATTAAGCGGTTACAGAACATGAGTGAGTGAGTAGCACATTTTACAAGCAATGTTGTCACAAAGCGGCTTTACAGAATCCGTGTGTGAGCCCTTAGTGCGCAACCAAGGGTGATAAAAACCCTAAAGCTGGAGGAAGAAACCTTATAAGGAGAAACCAGGAACCCATCCTCCTCCGGCCGACCCAGAGAGAGAGAGAAAGAGTCTCTATTGTGATCATTAACAATAGAGGGCCTTTGTGTTCAGACTTAATCACTAATGAACAGACTGGTTGTCTATGGCTGACAGAGCTGGTACAGTTAGAATCGACAGAGTCAGTAGTGATAGTTTTGAGTCTGTAAGAGGAGTAGTTTGAGAGTCTCTAGTCCACAGCAACAGGTCTTTGTGTCTGTGATTACAGAAGCTGTATAAAAGATGATACTTCCTCCTGAATGCATGAAGGCCACACTCTGATATTTGAAACCATTTCTGTGTTTTGCTTTCCCTTCCTGAGCAGCCAAGACAAGCTCCACCTTCACTGTGTTGTGGAAATATAACTTTTTTTATATGCATTACTATGTAACCGCGGGCACGTTGACCTGGAAGGCCGTTGCGCCATGACATGACAGGCCCACCCACAGATCAGCTGTTATACTGTGAGTTGTTCCCCCTAATCCCACTCAAATATTGAGTGTTTTCTTGCTGTTATGGAGATGAGTTGTAGATTGTTCCATTTTACCATCATTTATTTATTCAGTTCCAGGATGTGGTCCATCCTAGACGGTCACGGCACTGTAGGCAGTGTTGCCACCCATTGAATGGGGCTTCCTGGCATTAGTAATTTTGTTGTTTCATTTTTAAAACCTTGTACAAATACTGTCCTATGTGCATTGTACGGTGGCTTAATGGCAGAAAAGTAGTACTGAGGTGCCTCATTAGGATTTGTATGAATCCCTTACATACAAAAAAGATCCCCATATATTGTTACATGCAGGTCACTTGTTATAACCTACCCTCTGTAAAAAAGCAATAAGTTACAAGAGGGCTTAATAGATATGTTAACACTGTTAAGGGTGGTATTAAACAAGTCCTGCAGTGTTCGGTAAACAATTTATCTGCCAAAAATGTAGTCAATTGATAATATGACATTTACTGCCAAACAAGAATGAATGAAGGAATATATCATTTTATATAAAAATATTAATATCTATTTATCGATTTATGATTTAAAATTATTAAACAGATTCATATATCTATATTTTCACTTACTGTTCCTTCCAAATAACAATTGATTATCACTTCATGGTTTCTCTTTCTATGTGACTACTTTTCAGTTTAAATATAAACTATTACAGCATGGAAGACACTAAACTGTGCAGGGCTGTAACCCTTGGTGACTGGTGTCGCCCTTCTTGGCTCTGAACCACACAAAAAAAAAAACTGAAGAGGAATTAATCTTAGATATGACAAAAAAAGGGGACAGCCCGCACCTGGAGTCTTAAAAAGGACAGGAGTCTTTAATTCAAAACATAAAGAATATGACGCACCTTAACAAAGAGATCGTTTGGTGTGTCAGGGTTTTCTTTTGAAATATTTAAATGGTCAAATCTAAATTTACATGCTATTTACGTGCTATGCAAGGCAGCTCTGAAACTCGCTTTAAAATGGCATAACTATTTCAGAAAAAGGGAACACCCGTGTAAGAGCCAAGCAAGATATGTCAGCCTTCCCTGGTAGTTTCCCAGATTAGTAAATATTTGAGTGTAAAAAGGCCTAAACCAATTCATTTCTATACAGTTCTTTACCCCACAAAATGAAACAATTAAGTCTGATATATGCGAATGACCTCTGCGCTGATTGTCCATGCTGTATTGCTCCTTGTTCAAATAAAGTCCAGGCTAAAACACTCCTTATAACTTCAGCCTGAATGGACCTGTTGAGGCTTCAATGGGTCCAAATATGACGCTTGTTTTTTTGTGACGTCACAAAAAATATTGCTTTCCAAATACTGAATGTAATGACTGAGAAGCAAATGGTATGTTTTTAAAATCTGACAATATATATAGACAGCAGCAAAACCTTCTATTTAAGAAAGGTAGAAAAATACATTTTCCCATTTTCCTTTAAAGTATAATTACTCTCCAAAATGTAAACATAAAATGCTTCTTATATGACATGGTTCACTAATCAAATTCTACACAGTCTCTGAATTTTGTCTTTCTATGACCTATAACTTACAGAAGAGCTGCACTAATGAGTAATGAACTTTGTCAATGGCTTTGAAAATTACATACAGTATTTAAATAAAACTACATTACTATATACTTCTCAAAAAGGTTTTGAATTAAATATTTTGATATTTGATATATATCGGTTTCTATTGCATAAATACGGTGAAAATGTATGCACATACGAATTTATGTTTTCAGATGTCTTTAATAATGGCATTGTTTGCTTATCCACATCATGTCCAGCGGTTTACATACATATCTTGTCTTCAGTCACCCGCCCCCTGCTGGATAGTTAAAACACTGCAGTTTAAAGTGTAAAGATCAGCACACAGATTGGAAGTCCAGCAAAGACCCCTGGCACAACCCCATCAGAAAAGAAGAGTGAAACTGTTAGTGGAGCCAGTCCGAAATGCTGCTGTTAGCTGGGTTAGGGATTTTGGGCCAGATGTTATGCCTGATCCTATGGAGAACACAAACATACATATACTTTAATCATAATATCCACAACACTGACTGTAGGAATTATGATCTAATTCAGATTCTCACTATATTTCAGGGCTCTTACAGTATGTGTTTGGGTTTTTTTTTTTTTTTTTTACCTCTGCCTCTTCCTCCAACACATACAGAGCAATATTGAGACTCCTCCTATGAGCATACAGCCGGTCAACACCACAGTCTTCATGGGCGTACATGACTCTGTCCAACACATGGAGGACAAGAGAAAGACAAGATAAACCCAAATAGTCAAAACATGTTTGTCGGGCAATATGGCAATAAATAGATAAAAATCACAATATTTTACATTCCTCAGGTTTGAGAAGTTGAAATGGAATCAGCTCCAATTGGATTTCGTTAAATACAATGACTTTTACTTTTAATTTACTGTGTTACCTTAAATCCAGTTAATCCGGGTTAATTATGTTCTTTTTGTATTATAATATGGAGATGGTTAGAATTCTTCAAAGGAAAATTCCACTGATCTTTCAAAATGTGTGCATAATTCTGGGTGTTTCTGAGTGGTTAGATGTGAAATGGGGCTTCTAGAGAAAGTGAGCATTGTTCACAGTGGTGGTCATAGGAACCAGACATAAACTTTCTCTCTGTTGGGTTTATATATAGTCAGCTGGGACTACATGTAAAAAGTTCATGCTGAAGCTCTGCTAATGAGGATATAAGCAAGTTTGAGTGTCAAAGGTCTGCATGAAACATGGAATTTTACATGCTTAAAAAATATATTCATCCCAGAGTTACACTGAATTTTACTGAAATGAATGTGATTTTGCAAATGCGACTGTGACTGCGCAAAAAAATCTCAATTTATATATATATATAAATATTTTAATGCTGTGCAACGAGTACATTTTTAGCACGATTAATCACATGGTTTTCTGCGATTATCACTATTAATCATATTGTTACACGCAAGATTAGTGTATTGTGCACTTTTATTTATAAAGTAGTGTCATATGAACAAAAGTGCAATAACATACTATATGGACAAAAGTAATGGGAGCGCTGTGTCGGCTGGTTTTCGCGGAGGTCAGCGCTCGCATTACTTCTGTGAAAGCAAAGAACTTTCAAAATAAAAGGATTTTTGGAAAACCTGCTTTAATGCACCAAAAAATTATAATTTCTCTTCTATAAACCCTTTCATATTAAACCACACTGCTTACATCTCAAAGACTGAATTAAGCCAAAATGTTACACACTATGTGGAATTCACTGGACAGTATACTCACAAAAGTGTATTACCATGCAATTTATCACAATGTAATGTCATCATGGTATCTTCAGCAAAAACCCAATAAGGAAAATCTATATAAAGTGTACTGCTTTAATGTGTGTCACCTATGGGCACAGAGAGGCCCCGCCCAGCTGGTCCTTCCCCTGCATCAGTGTGGGCCTTCATATGCAGTTTGAACAGCCCAGACACACCGCTGAGAGTGAACTGCCCCGAACCCACAGGGACCGGAACCTCTCCTGAAACACATACAAACACAGGCACACTTTCGTATTTAAGCATGGACTGTCTTCTACGCTACTGTTCAAAAGTTTAGGATCACTTATATATTATGTTATATATTGTACAGCCAAGGGTTTATAATTGATATTATACAGGATATTATATAACTATATTAACATTGTTTAATTCATTAATGAGTGAAACACTACAGACTTCCCAATAGGTATTTATAGATTTGTTTTGCAAACTGAATTTGACTTTTTTGAGAGCAACAGAAATGGCGGTGATTCTCATTTTGTATCACAATTATTATTTACTAGTGTTTACCATATTTACTAGTGACTAAAATAAGATAAAATGAGATATTCAAGATAAATGAGTATTCTTATTTTAGATAATATTCTTGTTTTAGATAATAAATTTCCTTAATTCTCTGAAATGCAGGACTGGACTTTAGAGAATTAAGGAAATTAAATAAAACCAGGACAGGAATTTCACAGAAGTGAAGTAAAAGCAGGACTGGAGTTCCTCTGCAGTGAGTAAATGAAGTAAAACCAGGACTGGAGCTTCGCTGGAGTGAGTAAGATGTCCTGCAAATGATTTTAAACTGCTAACATTGCTATTAAGTTGTAAAGTCATATTAGTTTTCATATTAAATAGTGATCAAATACGTTCACTGGGAAGTGGCTCCTTATAGTGAACACAGCACAGCGTTCTTTCTCTGCATTTAAACCCATTCTCCAAGAGAAGCGGTGGCCTGTCACCAACAGGATGGGACTGGGAGCAGTGTGACCGGATGTTACCTTCTTCAAGGGTTCCTCTGTGGTGCCAGTCCTGGGAATCGAGCCCATGGCCTTATGATCGCAGGGACGACTCCCTAACCAAGAGGCCACCAGTCGCCTCATGGAATTACATGGTGATTTCATACATTTTGTACAATTCTGTACATAGATATAGTGCGGTTGACTCCTGTACTCACGCGCTGGATAGCCCTCCCTCTCGTAGTACAGAGTGTATTTGGTGATGAATCCACGGCGTTGGATTAAAGGCACTGGGCTCCAGCGGAGTAGCACAGAGGAGCAGCCGGGCTCTGCATCATCCAGCGTGGGACCAGCAGAGGGGGCTGAAATTCAGAAAAGATCAACGAGAGCTCATTTCACATCTGGCCTCATCCAAAAGTCAAGATGATGGCACAAATACAGCAAACTCAGTGGGTTCCCTTCAGTTCGGAAACACTGGGAGTTAAAATAATACTAAAAATAAGCAGTTTCTGTAAAGTACGTAACATTATAAGTGAAGTGAAAGTGACCATTCTGTCATACGTGAACACCCCACAGCACACAGTGTGAACAGCACAAAATTCTTCCTCTGTATTTAACCCATTCACCAAGTGAAGCAGGGGGCAGCCAGGAACACAGCAGATTCTTTTGTTCTTGTTCTTGTCTCTGTGTCTCTGTGTGTCTTTGCAGTTATAACACAAGCAGTTTCCTCCAGGATCAATAAAGTTTTCTGATTCAGATTCTGAATACACCTAGTGCTTTGACCCTTATATCCACAGGTAACTTTATATTTCACTGGTAACTTTTTTCTATATTTTTCTGTATCTGCTAAATCAGAAACATCAGAAAAATATAAAGTAAGGAGACCTCACTTACGTATGTGCATGTGTGTGTGTGTGTGTGTGTGTGTGTTTATGTACCTGCTTGGAGGCTGTAGGCCATCATGACCAGGCCGGGGCCAGACCTTGTTCCATAGACCTCTCTCACGCTCACGGCGTAGGGCATGTATGGCTCCACACCCTCTTAATACACAAATCAGCTAATGAGTCTTATATTAAACCATAGAATGTAAATACATGATCCTTCAAAAGCAACAGCGTTATTACATAACAATGTGTCAAATCACTTTGTTATTTTCAAAATGTTTCGTTTATTATATAAACATTTCTTAAACACTGAAGATTTTAATCAAATTAAGCAGACATCAAATGGTATTTTTAGGCTAATTCGTGTATTTTGCTAACAAGACATTGATAACGAATAATACAGAGGTTTTGCACAAGGCCTTTATATAATAATAACAATAATTTGTCATCAGTTATGGTACTGTGTAACAATACTAACGGTAATTATCACAATAATAACAAACACTTTTAATGAAATACAAGTCATTATGGATAGTACTGTTAATCATCTACATCTTCTGTGTTCATCATTCAAGATAAATCTGATGTTTTGTAAAACAATTCCGTTACAGTCTGTAACTTTTTACAGTTTGAATTTGCACTGGCCTAGCATGTGTAATGTATAGTAAGTTACTTTTACATCTGTGGCCAAAATGTTCTGAAATTTGTGAGAATGAAATGAATGAGATCCGTTACCTGTGATAATGGTTTTGTATGTTTTCTGGTCCACTCGTTGCCAGTGTGTCTCATTTTGGCATTGGCCGCTCTCTGCTGTAATACACCACTCTACTACGAAGCCAGTTATGTTGGGGAAATCCAGGGCTTCCCACTGAACCTCCAGACTGAAATCATTCAGTGGGCTCACTAGAAGCGTTACCAGTGATGCCTGATCTGAAAGACGCAATATACAATAAAAGTGTTACCATGCATTGTGACATTTTGTGGCACTGGGCAAGCTTTTGGGCCCAGATGACTTGCCACAATAGATCGAACCATAAAGTACATTGCGTACCAGGAAATCCTGCAGGAGTGTATCAGACAACAATCTGAAGCACAAGAGCAAGTCCACCCCTGAATGGCTCAAAAGAAACTAAATGAACGTATTTCAAGCCAAAGTCCTGACCTGAACTACACTGAGATCCTGTGGCAGTTTATATATAACAGTCCTCCAATATAGCTGAACCAAGAAATTCTGTAAATAAGAGGTGTGTTTACCAGCTTTTCCTTCCTGAACAACAAGGTCTCTGTGATTTCATCATGGCAGCTCTCCTTTGTTCTTTGGGATTATCGAGCGCTAATGTTTCAGTTAAAAATCGTTCTCCCTTACTACTCACACCGTCTTTCATTATAAAGGTCTGAGGTAGCAAAACAGGCATGACATCATCTTGCTCAAAGGTACCTTAGAGGTGTGACTGGCAGTGCTGGGATTCAAACCCACAACCTTCAGATTGCAGGGGCAACACCCTAACCACCAGGCCAGCAGCTGCCCCAATACCACAGGAAATATCACGGGTTCTCTCACAATATTGTAAAGAAGAACTTACGTGGATTCATCCCTATCAAGCAGTTAGACGCCCTGGTGGTCACCAGCTGATATACAGGAACAAGTCCCTAAATGTACTGTGTGTGCCTGCTCCAAACACCCCAATGCAAAGCCCTTTGGATTACTACACCCTCTATATCGATTCTGCCATCAAGAACATTTATGGGCCAATTTTCTTCAATGGGTAGAAATTCTTTATATTATTCTACCACTAATAATGTTTCCATTTCAGTGTGTGTTAGATTATCAGCTTTATTTTCTGCCACTCTCCACCTGAAAGTCTTGGTATAGACCAGAGAGCAAGAAGATGCAAACACATCTGGAATGCTACCAGGGAGAGAATACTGAAGACAGAACAGGTAAGCGCATCACCACCAGCACTCCTACAGACATGTGTATGGCTTTCAACTTGGGACATTAACCAATGCCTGCCATGTAGGAAAAGGGGCATTCAGCACCTTCCTCACTGTTTTTTTTTTCTAGAACTGAAAGTCTAAATAGAAAACTTAAAAACCATTTTTAGGAAAGTACATACTGGTCTGCCACTGTGTGGGTATGGTGATGGTTGCTGGCGGGGCAGAGCCTGCAGAGTTGGACATAGTGAGAGTGCAGATACAGGTGTGTGGAGGGACAGTGATGTGGCACGAGCTGTCGGCCAAGCTGAGGTTAGAGCAGTCCCGTAAATCCACAGCAGCCTGGGAGCCCTCCAGCCTGCAGCTCACATTGAACCACGCTGCTGCGCACAGTGCACTCTCCTGCAGTGGTGCCTGGAACACACATGTCAGGATGGAAGTCACTTGCATGAAATCAGAGCACTGGATTTGTGTGCAGTCAAGAGATGCACTGTAGAGAAACTTAACATTTCAAATTTTCTTTACACTGTTGGTGATAGGGTGCAATAGCCTCATATCTTCTTTTTAATTTCAGCTACTGTATACACAGGATCAGTATTTTATGATTAATTAATTTAAAGAGAAGACGTCTGTACTTTTAACACATACTTATTGTTTATTGGCTGAAAATACTGGAAAAATAAAACATAAAATGCTGGGTATGTCAGTAGTTTTCTGAAAAACACAAATTGATCCCGTATCCAGCTATCAGTCTTTCTCTTCTAGTCAGTGCGATCTGTACACAGTGGTTTAAAAGGTCATGTATATCACCTTCCATAGTAGCGTCACACGCCTAAACCCTTCAACATCTGCTGCCTGAACTGTTTGCCACAGCGGTGGGATGTAGGAAGGTGCTGTAATACACACAAATACACACACACACACACACACACACACACACACACACACACACACACACACACACACACACACACA
>JBBPDC010152333.1:0-20756 GCA_037974485.1 Hemigrammopetersius urotaenia | reverse complement strand
ACACACACACACACACACACACACACACACACACACACACACACACACACACACACACACACACACAAATAAATAAATAATTGTAATAATTTTGACATATTTTTACTTTTGCTGTCCCACCTGCCTCATCAGTTTATTTAACCCCCAAAAAATCTGGCTGTTTGTCCTCAGCACAAGGTGGACAGAAAACAGTTTTTATATTTTATTTTGATAACTTTGACCCAGAAAATTACAATGTATGTACATTTAACCTTGATAATGGGAGGCGTGGCAACCAGTTAGGCCTGAAATGTTCTACTCTTGAAGCTGACTCCATCCTACACACAATTTTTCTTCGTATTGGACATTGGCTTAATTCTATCATTAGAGACCATCAGCAGCCTATAGACTACCAGAAGATTTTATTACAAAAAGTGCCAAGTAATAGATACAGGTCACTTTTTAAACCATCTGAATACTTTACAGCATGATATCAATTCATCTGGAAAAGACACCATTTCACTGAAAACCCATCAGGAACAATTCTTTCAAAACTATTGTATTGTGCACTTTTATTTTTAAAGTACTGCTATATGAACAAAAGTCCAATAACATTTGTTTACTACAATGTAAACTACAAACTAATACAAAAAATATAAACAAATATATTTGTATGTGAAGGCAAATGCATGCCTATATAACCCATATTTGTATATGTACATCCTGGAAATGTTTATATATGTATGAACACTGTGGACATAAACAGGCATTGACAAAACTGTAATAATGTAACAAGAACAATTGTACATTGCTCACGGTAATATTTTACCCCTAAATTGGTTGTACCAGAAAATGCTGGTGTTACCTACGACTACAGCGCCTCCACACTGCCACAAGCTCGAGCGCAGGTCCCCTAATGCTGACCTCACATCATTTGGGTCTGAGGTACCAACACTGGTCTGGTTTATTGAACTATGGACACCTTGGAAACATCAAGGTCAAGGTTAGGTGTGTAGGAGCCCTGAACTTTGTGTAACCATCAACAGCTCTGAACAATGCTAGACGCTTGACTGGATAAACTGGAATAAGATTGATAAGAGCTTAAAATAGTCTCCACAATGAAGAATGTTCAAAGATAAAACAGAAGCAGAGCGCTTTCAATGTACCAAGCATTTACAGGAATTGTAGCACTCAGTGACATTTCATACTTGTAATATAGAATATATATACAATGACCACTGCAAAAATGTTTAGTTTCTCAGTTTTTATATTTTTTAGGTGCAAAAATTGAACTGAACAGCTTTGCTTTAGTTGTTAAGAACTGCTGACACCATTTCTCTTGATTTCCAAATAAAAATATTGTTCTTTAAAGCATAATTTTAAAGGAAATGACAAAACATCAAAATAAGAGAAATGATGCAGCGTTTACAGAACATAATTCAAAGGAAACAAATCTCTTGTTCACTCAAACTGGCAGAAATTACCTTTGAGGAACTTCTAGTAGTGTTTTACCATCCAACTGGTCTCATTGTGAGAGGAGGGTGTTGATTACAGCAGTGTTTTTATACTTTTCCTCATTAAATAAGATTCAGGCACTAATCAGTACCTCATAAAGCAGAGTGAGGTGTTTGTGTAGGAATTTAACAGACACTGGCATGGAATGGTTGTCAGACTCTGATACTGATTTAAAAAATAACTTGCAGTGCTCTCTTATTTTTTCCGGAGCTGTATGTGAAACAAACATATGGAGGACATTAAAATGATCAGTATAGTCTTCAAAACCCAAATGATAATTAATGAAAGAGTTAAACTGACTTGTATTCTAGCCCATTCAATTATCAGTATAGTTTCACATGTGCATGCACAACTGGTGGGAGGCAGCAAGATAATGTCACAGGCTATGGTTATGATGAAGTGTCCTGTCGTCTACAGTAACCACACCCTTCTATGTTTTTTTAGCACATACTTTTTGCCTCACTGACCTCAACCTGGATGAATAAGCAGCTTTTTACTGGGATACTAAAGGTAACAGAGACCATAAACGCAAACAATCACATGTTGGTTCCTGTATGATTGTGTTCACACAATAACACAGGCCTCCTAACAGCAACTCTACCAGCCTGTATTCCTATAATGCCATGTTTCCACGTAACCCTTGGTGTGCTATTAATAAACGTAGGTCGTATTGTATGCTGATGAATACAAACACCCCTGTTTGAGTAATCCAAGGCCAGCTTCGAAAAATTAACTCTCACCTCTATATGAAACCTTGGTTTAATCAGGAACCTCGGTTTAATATTTGATTCCAGCTTTATCTTTGAGCTCCAATAAAGAAAGTCATAAAGAATACAGCAGAGTTAACATTTTACAGCTCATTTGAGCCACACTAGAAAAGCCTGAAATCAAATAAACCCCTGTTTGCAAATACAAGAGGAAAATTAGATCATTTTAAAGGTGCATGTTGAAGAGCCTTAAGTTGTTTTAATGCCCTCAGGGGACAAGTGCAACATAAGGACACCACTTCTACAGAATATGGAATATTTCTGCTTTTAATGAAAAAACAAACAACTAAAAGGGTTTTTGGGTTAACTTGACAAAGATTTGGTATTTCATTGCCGTGAGGGTATGATTGCATTCAGCCACAGGAGTATTATTGTAAAGTAAAAAAAAAAATCTAACATACGTGAACACGCCACAGCACACAGTGTGAACAGTATGAAATTCTTCCTATGTATTTAACCCATACACCAAGTAAAGCAGGGAGCAGCCAAGAACTCAGCGCCCGGGGAGCAGAGTGTGGGGCGGTCACTTGCTCAGTGGGACCTCAGTGGTGCCACTAGCAGTCTTGGGATTAGGATGGAGATTATACAAGTAGAGAAACTGCATATCTGGGACAACAAACCATAATTTACTTATTTATTCGGGCAGTGTGGATCCTTTATTTAATAATTTGATTTTCACGTAAGTACATACTGAATGAAAGAGATAAGTCGATGAGCCTAAACTGGATCCCTTGTGGATGAAATAAAGACTCCATATAAAGTAAAACTTCCCAAAAAACAACGGATCTACAAAAGCAGGGGATGGAAAACTGGGAACTCAAGGACCCCCTGTATTCTGGGTCAGCTCAACAAATATTTGGTATTTCATCCACATATCAGAATTGATCCGTTCTGTGGCCATTTGTTATCTTAAGTTGGGTACACAGTCCAAGTTAAATAAATACATATTTGGAATTAGGCCAAAGACTTGCACTTTCACAAATTTGCTCAGGTCACAAAGATATAGAAATCTGAAACTGGCCAATCATACATTTTTGCAGACAAATGAAAGATCTAATTAAACTTCAAGCCAAGGTGCCTTCTATACTATATGAAACACAATGTACTAAAAATATGCTTAATCCTACATTCACTTACCCCTGAAAATACACCAAACTCTTTCATTTGAATTGAGTGGCCGTTAATTTGTGAAACAGACCTCTTAATTGTACTTTTAAATCAGATTTAAGGCATGAGTGTAAAACCCCTTAATCTTAAATTTAAGGCATTCATTCAGGAGGTTCTATTATTTAAGGGGCAATTTTGAAAAAGGGCTAAATTCAGTAGTTTTACCCCTTAATAAGCCGTAATATGTCTTACGTTTCCTTATTTAAGGCCAAAATTAAGGTAATTTTAAGGGGTAAAATGAAGGTGTTTGGTTTCTTAGTGGTATGGCCACAGAAAGGCCTAGGGGCAAACAAAAAAGGGTTCTGCCTGAGTTGAGCCTGAATAACCCTAAATACACTTTAAACAATAAAATATGCCATAATTTCTGCACAGGTCAATTTGTGTTTTTTTTTTTATACCCCTAATATGTTCAATTCAGCAAATAAAGAGGAATCTAAATGTGCATTTCTTTCTAGGTTATTTTGACCTAGAATGTAAACAAGACTTTTGCATAAGATTCGGGTTACGTGTCTTAGAATAACATATCAGATAAGGAGTCAAAGCTAAACTTATTTTGGATTCTTACCCAGTTTTTGCACTAGATGCCTGCCTCCCACTACGCAGGTTTATGCAAGCTGCAGCACTGCCCTTCAACTCTTTCTATACACCCTTGAAAGGCTGTATGATATTAGTAAACATGACATAACATGAAAGCTCCCTCATCTAGGCCACGGTTGCATGAATCCTGCAGTGCCAGGTTGGAAACGTTTCTTCATAAATGCGTCACCTAATGTGAAAAGGTCCCGCCTTAATTATTTTGCCTCTGTGATTATTTGATGGGAAGAACATCTTTGCCCTTTGTGCGGAACGCATTCCCTCTTCACTAGAATAGGACGGCTGATTCCAGATAAGTAATGCAACATGTCCAAACAATGAGCTGAACACTGATGATGTGAAAAGGTTAGAAATGTGGGATTCTGGTATGGTGGCTGATGCTAACTCTGGAACTTCTGCATTTTACTGCACGCCAAAAACAATGGAGACGTTACATGAATTTCTCCTTGAGTTCTACAAGGAACTCAGTATGCAGTTTTGGACCTGATCCACGTTCACTCACATTGGTTTTGGTAGCTAGCCAGAACTACACATTTTACAGCTACATATTGTGATTGTGATGCCTTCCATGATATTAAAGGGCTCATATCATCACTTAAAATTCTGTGTTGTTTCAAATGGTATATTCACTCTCACCATCCATATACATGTCACATACTGAAAATAACCTACAAAAACAACCTGTCTTCAAGTCACAAAACCAACACATTTAAATATGTCTCCTTATTCTGGCTACAGCAGTTTAGCTCCACCCATTCATGCACCATTTGGGTTAATGGGTAAAAATTTTACTTTGCTGGATTACATGAAGACCTCGATTCATCAGAATACCCAATAACTGACCTGGAGCTGTGACTGGTCTCCGTGTCAGAAATACTGTGATTGGTTAAAGGTTAATTTGCATATTGTAGCCATTTGCAATAGTATTGCAGAGACTAATATTGCAAAAATGATTAACAGCCATATAGCTAGCTCCTACTAATTTGGGTCAATATTCCATTAGGAAATGTGGTTTTAACTTGTGCTCTTCTAGTCTTTAAGTCCTTATTTAATCTGCAGTGCAGCTTCTAGAACCTCATCATCAACGTCTAAAACTTTTGGGAACGTCTGGGAACAGGTATAGGAAAACAGGTGGTGGAAAACCAGGCTTATTTCGGTACTGATTAACTTAAAAAGTGCACTCTAGCTTATTGGCACAACCAGCATCTAGGAACTAAGATGTGGTTTAAAATAAAGCATAAGAGACCAAAAGTTTCAAGCCACAAAACCAAATACATGATCTTATTCTGGTTGCAGCAGATTCATGTTGTTCAGATTCACGAAATTATTATTATTAATAATAATCAAAATACCAATGAAGGATTTAGAAATCGAATTAGCATATTGCAATAATGTTACAATTATTATTATGAGTAGCCTAATGACCAAAATGTGAGCAGAAAGTGGGTTATTTTCCCCACAGAAACAAGAGTGGGAGCAAAAGCGATATCGTTTGAAAAGACGCCTACTTCTTTCGTGCTGAGGAGCAAAACTGACACCCAGAATATTGTTCTGCCCAAGAGAGTTATGTTTGAACCTGTAGGACCGGTGTGAGGTGGGTGTGGACGCAGATCTGCTGCTGGGGCGCCTCAGAGGAGCAGCAGTCCGAGGAGACGCGCTCCGAGTGCAGACCCAGTCCAGAACCGGCCCGACCCGGCCCAGACCCGGACACCAGAACCACCAGCACACACCATGGAACTGAACGGAAACCTCGGCAAGACCGGTAAGAGCTCTAGTTTCCAAACCGGACCGAGACGGAGTGAGAGTCTGAGATTTAACCTCCTGCCAGCGTGTCCGAACATGCACGGCAGTTTTTAAATCAGGTTTAGATGTTGTTTTCGTCTGTTTTTAAACTGCTTGTAAACATTTCACGAGAGTCTGTTTTCCTCATGCTGGAGGACTGAACGATGAATTCGAGCACGATTTAATATCACGATAGATTATAAGGGGTGGCTCAAGACTTTTGCTCAGTACAATTTATACATTCATAACACATGCATACAAGACACACGCAGATACATAGATACATATATACATACACATACATATAGATACATACATACATACACAGACGTATATACACAGTATATGTGTGTGTGTGTGTGTGTATGAATAATACATATACAGTATATACGGATGTATATTTTGCTGTACAAAAGTCACATCCCATGTGTATACAGTGATTATACAGTGTATTGCATTGTGCAGCTGAATCACAGTTTATTATTTTCTTTATTGTGGGTGTTTATCTTTCTTGTGGTAAATATTCTATTTTTAAACTGTGGATCAAAAGCCCAGCCACAATTGTACACTATACTGCACCGTGCTGCTTATGCACCTCTTATGCATTTCTCAGTCTAAACCTGTTCCTGATGTCCTTGGTGACATCAGAGCTGATCCTCATCTAATCTCAGCGATGCTCGTTGCTCCACTTCATAATTAAAAATGTAATTATAGCCTTCCCGTTTCTAGTTTAGAGACAAATGTGCCGAACGGTTCAGGTGAGGCTCATTGCTGGTGTCACAGTGAAGCTACATAGGTGATGCTTATATCATAATAGAGCATGTTCCCATTCTGTCCTGTGCCCTCGAGGCTTTAAACCCCTACGAGGCACATTTTAGTGCTGTTTACAGTCTAACTTTTCGACTCTTGCACTCATTACCAAGTCCTTGAGGCTAAAATAGACTTGTTAGAATGGAAAAACACACTAAAGCTTCTCTGTAGAAGAAGCACACAAGCAAGATTAAGAATCTCAGTGGTGTTCTCACTGTAATTCCATACAGGCCTTGGCTCGGAATTAGTCTTGATTTCTTACTGTAAAATGCTGTGTGCCTTCCAGGAAAGTTTGAGAGTCTTCATTATGGCATTTAAAGCCTTAAAAGGAATTTGTACATTAAGAAATCTGTATTATTCAAGATGTAATTCAGATGTCATTCAGAGTGGCCTGATGTTAAATGGTTAAATTTAGAGGAACTTTTGGACTCTATTTTCTTTATAATTGAGGTGAATGGAACCAGATGTTGGAACATTGTTTATCATCCAAACCCACCAGTGATACTACACATCTACACGTGTCTTCTATATGCAGTGTTGCTGGTATCCTGTCAAATCTGGGCACTATTTTGGCTAATAACACCCTACATGTATCTTTCCACTGTGAATGCATTTTAGAAAATATGTTTTAGGCCAAAACCTTCTCAAGACTTCAAATAATATCTCAGACACTATGCAGTGTATTTATAGTGCCTGAGATAGTTATGATTTCATGTCATAACTTTCTGTGAGGAAGGTTTTAAATGCATGTAATGCTTTGGACGTCTTGTTCCTATCACCGCCACTGTGAACAGTTCTGACTTTGTTTACATCTAAACTGTTTTATTATCTAAAAATTTTAGAGCTCTAGCATATCTTAAAGAGGCAGGGTTCAATCAGAGCTCAGCTACTGGAAGGAGATTGTTATATGTAGAAATAACAGCTCTGAAATTGCATTACAGAGAATATTAGGAATTGAACCTTGACTCCTGTTTTTTTCCTATTGTTTGTAGCTCTGCTGTTCTTTCATTTAGACCACAATGTTCAGTCTTTCCAAAATGAAATGCTATATGAATAAATATTTATTACACACTATGAACACTTTGTGTTTTTTCCTCATAAATACTGATATAGTTCTTCATAGACGTAGAAGTTAAGTGTGTGTTGTAGCTCAACTCACACATGTGGTGTCAATTAACCATCTTAAAGTCCATCAGGTAACTTTACCAACAGATGGCGCCACAACACAACACTGCTGGATTACACACAAGCGACTGAGATCACATTAAGAGAGAACAGGCAGTACAGGCTGTGTTTTTGGCTCTAGCTCAGAGAGCAAAAAGGTAACGGTGATAATGGATAATGATGCTGAGCTCCTTATTCTTCCTGCCCTGCCCCACATGTTTTAGTATTTGCCCTGCTCCAACCTGATCCAGCAAGGGAAATATTGTTAAATATTACACTGTAAAAAATTATTGTAAAAAAAGAAGTTAAATAAAAACAACACAAGAAAAGAGGTACACCGAAACATAGTGAAAAATATTTGCACTTTGCATGTGAAGCTTTCTTAAAATAAGAAAACAAGTTTCTAAAAAGTAACTGAAATTGAACATTGTTGCAGTGGTCTCTTATATGGCTCTTATCTTATATATATATATATATATACATGCAATTCATTCTAATAAATAGACGATAATATTGCAGCTAGAACAGCTTCCACTCTTCTTGAAGGGATTTTTGGGAGATTCTGTGGGAATTTGTGCCCGTTCATTCTGTAGAGCATTTATGAGCTCAAACCCTGATGCTCATCACAATCTCCGTTCCAGTTCATCCCAAAGGTGTTGGATGGGGTTGAGGTCAGGACTCTGTGTGGCTAGTCAAGTTCTTCCACACTGAACTCATCCAGCCATGTCTTTATGGAGCTTGCTTTGTGCATGGGAGCACAGTCATGCTGGAATAGAAAAGGATCTTCCTCAAAGTTTATCCACAAAATGGAAGCATGGCATTGTCTTGGTCTGCTGAAGCATCAAGATTGTCCTTCGCCGGTATTAAGGTGCCTATCCCAAACCTTGGAAAACAGATGTGTCCTGATACTTTTGTCCATGAGGGAAGTCACTGAGATCTCTGGGTGGCTAATAGAAGTCTCAAAAATGTGCAGCAGACCTCGTTTACTCTGAGATCTGGACTGAGAAGCAGAGGTGGGGAGGTTCCTCACACAGCTGTGACTCATTGGGATCAGAAGTGTATGTGGGAACACGCCCCCTGGCTGCTGCTCCACGTCACGGATCATTTTCAGACTGGAGAAGCTGAAGTGGGCAAACTTTCTCCACCATGTCTACACAGACGGGCGAGATAACTGCGGCGAAAAATGGAAAACTGGCTGGTAGGCAGGCTTCTCCATTCTCTCCATGCTGTTATTTGTTTTTCTGAACTTGTAAATAAACCGTGTCGGCTGTAAATAAACAACACTTCAGCCCGTAAACAGACTTTTCGACAAATTCACTTTTCATCTCAATAACCTCTCGTTCAAGCGACTCCTGTCCGCCTTCTTGAAGTAAATTCACTTCTTTGAACACTTTTTCAGAAGTGTATCGTGATTTTGTTTGTGTTGTGCGCAGTATAAGATCGCGACGCTTTGTTTCCATGACAACGTAGAGCATCCCGCAATTTCAGCTTTCGAGTGAATTTATTTGCATATCGGCCCTCACTGATATTATGTGATTACGTAGCATACCTTTTTTCAGTTTATTTGCATGCATATATATACTAAGTTATGTGTAAAGTGAGACAGAGAGAGGCACACACACACACACACACACACACATACTGTAATACAATGTTACTAAAATCCTTGTTGGTGTAATGGTCAGGTGTCCCAATACTTTTGTCCATGTATATAGTTATACGGTTTTTTTAATAGTCCATAGTATTAAGAACTAATGAATGACATGTTCACGAACATAAATAGTGTCGTAGGCCACAAGCCTAATGTAATAATCCCTTATTTCAAACCCTCTGATTCAGCACTCTGTCAGTAAGATACCACCTTTGGTCACCTGCTTGGTTTGCAATGTGTTCAGTGGCTGTAGTGCCTTAAAAGGGCTCATATCACAGAAAACTACTTGACTTAAAAAAAAAAACAAAATGCACGTAAACAAGTTTTACAACATCATATTTAGTTTATCTCCCCTCTACTGTTTTGAATAAATCAATCTTGTGACGATACAAAAAATCGATACAAAAAGCCCTACAGCAGCCCTACCTCCCCAAATTGAACAGTAAAAAAACTGTTCGACTGTTCATCCTGATCAAGTGTTAGACATAAGTTGTTTAACTTGCAATGAAACTGAACGTGGCCTTGCTTCAGTATATCAGTTAAACTGGCTGTGAAAATATCTTTAAACACAGCTTTTAAAAGGTCATGTACTTCCTTCTTCATCATCGCTGCTCTCTATTTAGGCAGTAATCCAGTCGGACACATCTGAACTGTGTTTTGGGACGTGTGACCTTTAAAAGGGGGTATTAATAAAAGTTATTTTTTTCAAAAGTTATTTTAACTCAACTAATGTACCTCAAATAATTAATTCTTTAGAATTCCAACTAGGGCTGGCCCAAATAGCACGTGTGTGTGTGTGTGTGTGTGTGTGTGTGTGTGTGTGTGTGTGTGTGTGTGTGTGTGTGTAGCATACTTGCCTCCGGACCAAGAGGTCATAGGTTCGAATCCTACCTTCAGCACCACCACTGGGTCCCTGAGCAATACTCTTAACCCCAAGTTGCTCCTGTAGTTAGGGAATGAAAGTCGCTTTGGATAAAAGCGTCTGATAAATGCCGTAAATGTGTATAAATAAATAAATGTATAAAGCATGTATATGGTATTTGATCCAGTCCTAATCGTGATGTGTATTGTGTTAAAGTATCGTGATGTGATATTTTTTACCACATCGCCCACTCCTGAACAGAAGCCACTGTTTTTGTGAGTGGTGTGAAAAAGTATCCGTGTTACAAAACTTCCCTGGCAGAACGCAAGGCTTGTTATTTGGAAGAGCCGATGGCGAGTTGTGCTTTTGAAGGCCATCATGAACAATAATACCCTTCAAACAGGAAGCGCTTTTTCCCAGTAATTTGATGTTTTTGTAACGGCCTGCAGTCTGCAGCATGAGTCACTGCTTGCTTTTCCTTAAAAGACAGGAATGAATGCAGAGCCTCGTCCCAGGTAGTTAAATTGTGAAATATTGTGCAACATATACAGGTAGAAGGGACAAATGTTGCTCATTACTGTGATAAAGATTGATGTATTTTATCCATGTGCACAGATCTGAATCAAGTTCATTTAATGCAGAGCATGGATCTGGAAAGCTGCCGCATGCATAAGAGCTGCCTTGTTTGAGTTCCATCCACCTTAAGTGTGTTTTCTTTTTGGGGCCTGAAAAACAGCTGCCCACAGCTCGTGAGATCAAAATAACCTTCTTGTGCACCGAAGGTGAAACACCTCAGAGCTTCCCACATGCGTGAATGACTCAAGCCCCTCCGTAGCTGCCCTGAGGGCATTTGGGGACTGATGACCCGTTAAGGATGTCTGGTCTTGTCTGGTTTTGATGCTGTACTTAGTACTGACCTGAGTTAGTAGGGCCTGAGGGGCTGTAACTCAAATTAGACTCAGGCAAGTTATAAAGAGTGTGGAACAGGGCAGCCAGTCAGAAGAGAGCTCATTTGCATACATCCGGTCTTAAAAGAGGAGCAACAAATTGTAACAACCCGTTTAATTAAAAAAAGGGATACAGAGAGGTCATGTAAAATGAATTTCACCCTCTCAGTCATCTAAAGGGGGTTGGTAAATTTACAAATGTATACATTTTTTAATATCAGAGGGTGGACATTCCTTTGCTTTGCCCTCAATTTAAGCTCAATTTCCCTGCTGGAAGTTCCACTGCGGTTCTGCAAGAGTCTTTTTTGGTACTTCAGTTAGTTATGAAGTTGCCAAAGAAAGAAATGCAGTAACAAGGAATTACCCTCAAAGCTCGTCTGTCCACATCTTGCCTCATCGTCATTGTTTTGTAATGAATCATCTTCACAGATTAAAACACATTAACCCATTATGGTTAGCTCTTGTGCTGTCCATCCTTTATCCACCTGTTAGTTGAGAAATATTGTTTTGACTTTGTGTTTGTCAGTGTGTTGAACATTGGAATGAGGGTGGTGTTAAATGGGTGGGCGTGCTTTTCTGAGTACTGCACATGTACCGTCTAAAAAATCAGACATAAGACGCATTTAGAGAAGTAGCTGATTGGGTGTTGGCATTGCACTCATTTATTCAGGCTTTTTTTTTTACATATTTTGCTGACGGAATCACACAACTGTTGTATTTTTTATTATTTTGATGATGATGATGATGATGATAATGATGATCATTATTATTATACTTTTAATAGCTGTAATTGGTGCCTCTTCTGCTCCTACATTTTTTAAAATATTGGCAAGGTTCCAACATCAAAACATCTGGTTTAGTGTGCATGCATATGACTTTTTGATCTATTTATTGGGGTCGACTGTTGAAAAAAATCAATTTTTGTGGTCAAGTCACCTCTGTCACATATTATCCCCTTATCAGAGAGCGAGTCTGTGATGTCATGGATATGGTGGCTGCAAAGAGACAAAACCTGGAGAAACAAACACAGCAGACTCAAACCAACTTCAGGACACTAAAGCTCAGGCCAGTTAAAAAAAATGTCAAATATCAGCCTGTGAACACTTCCATGGTCCTTAACCATAAATGGCTTGGTAAGAGACCACAAGCCCCCACAGTGGTCCAGTGGTAAAACACCGGACCCTGAATCAGATTTTTTTTGCATAAAACCAATGTTTTGTGGCAGCCAGCCAATCACACTTCTCTCTAGTTTGGAGCTGCTAGTTTCTCCCACTGTGGGCTGATGTGTGAAGATCATGTTCAGGTGTGTAGAACCTGTTCTGCATGTTTGTAGCTGTCAGGGCCTGTCTCACAAAGAGCCTTTTGGGGCTGAGACATATTCTTCAGATCGTCCAGGTTCCATAAATAAAAGAAGCGTAGCAGTTCCGCATAGATGTCACAAAAGATCAGAGATTACGACTTTTAACCCTTTCATGTCCAAAAACTACATCTCATAACAAGTCTCATAACTAGCCACCAATAGTTTTGATTCTGATGCTTATATTTAATTTCTTTGCCAATTTTTAATTGTCTTCAATTTGCTTCTTGGGTTAACTGAACACAGTGAGCCAACATCACAATATATCTCACAGTATTTGCACCTAAATGGGCTTTACTGGCCTTGTAAATCAGAATCAGAACTCTTAATTTATCCTGTTATGACTGCACAGACTGCACAGAGATAAACACAAGAACAATATAAAAAAATTCCAATTTTTTTAATGAAATACACTATGATCTACACACATGTGGCAGTTATAAATAATATAGATCAATAACTTACAGTTAAGTGAATCACTAGTATGACAAATGATAGTTAACAGTATGTTACTGCATGTAAACATTAGAATTAAGGCAACTGGCAGTTTACCACAGGATTGTGCTGCAGCTGTTTGGTACAGGTGTAGCAGCAGCATTCAAATACAGCACGAGTGATCTCACCTGTCCCACCTCATTAAGGAGCAGCTCAGCGTGGCCAAAGTCAAAATAAAGGAATGACTATGTTTTACTGCAAAAATCTTCAAAATGTAATTTTGTGCATATCTAGTCTAAAACCATGGGATTTTGTACTGTAGTGTATTTACCTTTTGATCCCTAGTTTAAAACCATGGGATTTTGTACTGTAGTGTATTTACCTTTTGATCCTGGGTTTGATTCTCACTTGGGCTGGCTGAGGGTCCTTTCACTGTGGAGTTTGCGTGTTTTTCCCGCATCCACCTGGGATTGTCTTTGGTGCTTTAGTGTCCGCTGTGAGTGTGAGTGTGAGTGTGAGTGTGTGTGTGTGTGTGCGCGCGCGCAAGTGTGTATTTGCCCTGCAATGGATACCTGTCCAGGGTGTTTCTCTGCCTTTCACCCTATAAGTGGGATAGGCTCCAGCATGTCCATAACCCTGGTTAGGAAAAGCAGCTCAGATAATGGATGGATGTGTGGATGGATGGCTGGGTGGATGGACAGAGGGATGGATGCATGGGTGGGTGGGTGTTAGGATGGATGGGTGAGTGGAAGGGTGGATCTATGGGTGGATGGATCTGTGGGTGGCTGGGTGGATGGATCTGTGGGTGGCTGGGTGGATGGATCTATGTATGGATGGATAGATGGCTGGATTGGTGTATGGATGGATGGATGGGTGGGTTGGTGGATAGATGGATGAATGGGTGGATGGATGGATGGGTAGGAGCGTGGGTGGATGGATGGAGAGAATAATGGATCCCTTTAATAAACATCTAGAATTTTTTTTGAATGTGTAAATGTTCACGCTTTTTGGACATTCTGCTAAAAACCAGAAATCTCTTTTGCCAAAAGACTAATTATTACTTAGTAGTAATACACTTTCTAAATAATATTTATTATTGCTAAGATTATTTTTTTAAATGATAAAAAACTCACTTTTTTTAAATGATTTAATAAATGTCAGATATGGGTGTTAATAGATAAATAATGCACAGCAGTAAGTTGTAATTCAGAATTCATTGTAGTACTGAATCATTTTGATAACAGTATATGATTCCTTCCTTCTAATTAATAATGTAATAATCATTATTAATAAATAACAATACATTATATAAAAACAAATAATGCAATTGCAGTGTTCACAGTAATCAAAAATCAGTTTCTGGAAAGGGTAAGGCCATTAATGAAAGTCTTTTGTCAGATTTGAAATATTGTTTGAAACAGTACAGTTAATATAATACACAGATCTCCCACCTTTCCATGTGGAACTTGTTCTGTATGAACCTATTGTTTGTGTTTGTCAGTATGTGGTTTTGCAACTAACAGGACACTTGACACACCTGGTGTGAACCTGAACTACACTATGGGTTTGAGAGCCTGCATCTACCACGGCATCAGTTTTCAAAATCGTATTTTTTCTCTTTTTTTTTTTTTTTTTGCTGCATTCACTTTTACACCATCTCTGGCCGATGCAGTCCAAAATTCTGAACAGTTTCCCATGTGGAGCGTCTCGAGTGGTTTTGTTCTTTTTTGTCTTGTAAAGCCCTGTATTTTTATTACTGTTAATAAATTAATTTATTACTGTATTTACCTGCTATTACCAAATAAAAACTACAGCGTACATTCTGGCACTGTACAGTACAAATACGGGTTTACCTTCACATTTTCTTTAAGGGTAATGTATTAAGCTGAGATAAAGTGTTTTGGGAGCATGTTTGGAGGCTTTTTTTTTTTTTTTTCCCCCATCACAAATTTTTTTTTTTTCCCAATTCGTGGGTGCAATTGGAGCGTAAACCCTGCAAATTAAGTATCAGCCAGTACTAAGTACCAATGCCAGTACCTTCTCTGTCCAACTGCTTGATAGCTGGATATAAATCCTGATATTTATTCTCCTTTTAAGTGCAAAAACCCCTGAAAACAGAAATACCTGGAGTGCTGGAGGAAAATATTTGATACGGCCATAACGCATAACGCGTTTTGCACCGTCTGTATGTTATATGCTTAATAACAGCATCCCGGTGTAAAGGTTGTGACAAAACAAACACCTTAAGAAGAATCTTAACCAGTATACCACCCGTTATAGTGGCATTAGCACCATGTCAGAAACTGCATCATGGTGTCAATATGCGATACCGATATTAAGTACCAGTATCAGTGTTGATACTGATACGGTAAATAGTGCTGACTCTCAACGTTCAACCAACTTGTCAATCACAACAGACACTGTGCTTTCCACAGTGCTCAAAGCTGAGCAGATATATTTACATGTTTGGTCTTTGTTAAACAAATAGAAAATGCCTGCAAGTTCTACTCTCCTGCATCACTTCTGTTGAATTGTCAGTGTATTTATTATTTTTTCATGACATCTAGACCACATCATTTTCATACTTCACATATTCACAGCCAGAGATGTTTTTTTTATTATATTGTATAAATGAAACACTAAATCATCACACACTGGCCTCAGTTTAAGTGGAGGTGTTTAGTGATCCCTAATAGACTTGCTTATGTGGTCTCCAGCCATGTGTGACACACTGTTATCTATAAATATGGGCATAAGGCTTCAAAATTTGGACTTTATTGACAACATAGAAACAAATGGAGTTTGTTATTTGTGATCTGACTGTTTATGATGCCTAAAATCAGCTTTTCTGATTTCAGAACCAAAACTAAACAGCTTCTGGTACAACTGCCTTCATGAAATTGCACATGTTCATTTCTAACTGAAGGATTTTACAGAGTGAATTCATATTTGGGCATTATATTTTGTGCAAAGAAATGACCTTAAAGTGTTATAGTAACAGTGTGTAGTGTTTTCCTGATCATAAGAAGAAGCTTGTTTTGAGATATATTGTCATCAGAGCACTGTTCATGTACTCCTCCCGTTCGGCTCATAAACAGCCTCTGTGGCAGGGGCATGTAAAAAATGTCTGCAATGTTGTGGTTGAGTCCACACCCCTGAGCTGGAGGGCATGTAGCAGAAGCACACTGGGGCATCAGTGCCGGCTCAGAGTTTAAAAATATAAAAACTAAATAAAAAATAACTTTTCTTTCTGTCTGCTTATTACAAATAAAGTATAGCATTCGGTTTGGGGCACATTTAAGTGAAGCAGGAGTTAACATTTTCATTTTCAGTTTAGTAGAAAATTATAAAAGTGCAGTATTTTCAACAAAAGAGCATATATAGTGTCCAACTCTGTTCTGACCACAACATGCATACAACAACTGTGCCCCTGCATACCACCACTCTTAGTCCTTCTTCTTCTACTTTGGGCTGCTCCCGGTTTCTACAGCAGATCTACAGTCTCTATTTCCTTCTCTCCTCTGGATTTTCCTCTCTCTCACACCAACTGCCTGCATGTCCTCCCTCACCACATCCATAAACCTCCTAGTAGACCCTCCTCTTCTCCTCTTCCCTGCAGCTCCATCCTCAGCATCCTCCTCCCAACACAGTCTCTCCTCAACATCCTTCTCCCAACACACTCAGAGTCTCTGCTCAGCATCCTCCTCCCAACACAGTCTCTCCTCAACATCCTTCTCCCAGCACACTCAGTCTCTCCTCAGCATCCTTCTCCCAACACACTCAGTCTCTCCTCAGCATCAAACTCCCAACACACTCAGTCTCTCCTCAGCATCCTTCTCTTAACACAGAGTCTCTCGCTTGAGCTGTCCCTCTAATAAACTCATTCCTGATCTTGTCCATTCATGTCACTCCCAATGGAAACCTTTCAGCTCTGTCTTTTGATCAGTGTTACCACACTACCATGCTTAAAATTATGTAAAAATAGTACAAATCCATTAGAACTGCATTCAGTTGTGTAGTATGTGAAGAATAGAAATGTGTGATTTGGGGCGTAGCTGGTATTACGTCACAGTCTTATTTGTGTTCGTTTGTTATAATATGACTTGTGGTTATTATGAGCTTGGGGCTCACATATTGGTTTGTGGTAGGAACATTAGATTGGCGCACTCGTATATATTGCACTTTAATTATACGGAATGTTCTTATTAGATGAAAAGGGAATCGAGACACTGCGCATAATGACTTTTTGTGAACTGTTACACCAATAGCGGGGTCATTAGCTATATTAATGTAAACTTGATGATTTTAGAATGATTTTACAGTTGAGTTCTTTGTCCCATCAGAAATAAATCTTCTTATCTGGAGATTATTGCAGTCTGACCCGTTTCTCCTGAGCACCCCTTTAGGAAAAATAGCGAGCAAATAAGAAAATCAACCTAACACTGAAGATGTTCTCAGCCGTTGAGAACAGAAAAACAACATCACTGAGACAAATTTCTAAGCCACTTCGAAGCCAACCAAGTTTTCTCCTGGATCTTCTGGTTTATCTGACGATCTGAGACAAATGAAGATCAGAGCAATGAGAGAAACTTAAACTGGGATCAGGCTGAGATTAGAGGAAGCTCTTTCTCGGGAGCTGAATTGAATAAGTGTGAGGAAAATGGTCAGAAATCTTACATTGTTGTCACACTGAGTTATGAGTTATGTCTAGGAGGAACAGGTTGGACAAAGAAGAGTCTTATTTTGAATTTTCCTTTCCTCTGGATAAATATAATACGCTACCGTGATGCACTGATATATTAGGAAAGCATTGTGATGATTCATCTATGCCTCCTGAGTGCTAGCAAGGAGTGAATTATAGTTTTACAGTTGGGGAGTAAACAGGGTGGAAGGACTGATATGATTGAGAAATTGTCATACACTGACCTCATACCACACACTCACACACACACACACTCACACACACAAACAAACTGTCTGGATTCTTATTATGATGCAGGAATGTTGTGTACTGCCTTTGTTTTCGCACTTGTGAGGAGCTCACAGCAAGGCCGCTCACATTGCGAGATCATTATCCGGAGAAAGGCAAGCTCAGTTTTAATGCGGAACACATTTTTGAGGAGCCGTGTGGAAAGTTTGTTGATGCTCCACGCCCTTTTCAGACAGCAACAGTCACCAGTTTATAGAAGTTCATGAAAAAGCTGCAAAAGATGTTATTCAGCCTCAGAGCATCGCTGTATGGACAAAATATTAAAGTAATTCTAGTGCTACACACTGAAATAACTGTACACTCTTATGTTAAATGTTAAAGATCGACCTGCATTAAACGGTTGCCCTTGATATTTGATTGATAATTGAAAAAAGATTGCAGAAGCAATATAACTTGTGATGAAAATCTGTGATTTAAAGGCTCTTTTTATGATTTTTTTCTCCCCTGAAGTTGCCTTCCTTTCAGCTTTGTTGACACAGTTTGGGGAAGAACCTTTTCTTTAATCCAGCGTGGCTTTGCTCCATTGCACATAGCAAGCTCCATAAAGACATGGCTGGATAAGTTTGGAGTGGAAGAACTTGACTGGCCACACAGAGCCCTGACCTTAACCCCATCCAACACCTTTGGGATGAACTGGAACAGAGTTTATGATCCAGGCCATCATGCCCAAGAATGCTTTACAGAATGAATGGGCACAAATTCCCACAGAAACTCCAAAATCTTGTAGAAAGTCTTCCAAGAAGAGTGGAAGCAGTTGTAGCTGCAAAGGGGAACCAACTCCATATTAAAGTCTATGGATTTCAATACAGTGTCATTAAAATCCTTGTTGCTGTTATGGTCAGGCTTATGTATACTTGAGTTCATATAGTGCACCAAATATTTGAAATTACTGTTAAGTCGTGTGTGTGTGTGTGTGTGTGTGTGTGTGTGTGTGTGTGTGTGTGTGTGTGTGTGTGTAGGTCTGGAGGATGATGAGGACCTGCAGTTCCTGCTGAAGGGAGGGGAGCTGACCAAGGTGAAGTCCAACTCCTGGCAGAAGAAACGTTTCTTCAGGCTGCAGGAGGACTGCGAGACCGTGTGGACTGAGACAAGCAGGGTCTTCAAGAAGGACACCACATGTGAGCACAACCGCCTTCACTTATCCAACCCACAAATAAAGAAGTGGTGTCACCAAGGAACTTTGTTGAACTGCTTGTTGCATAACACAGTATGGTATGTGTTTTGTGATGAACAAGGTAAAATGGCGTACACTTGAGCATACACTAGTTATCCCGTCGCACTGGAATTTTACAAACAGTTCCATAATTAATGGCACCCTTGGTAAAACCAGGTTCATAAAAAGGTAACTATTCAGCTCACGTAGACATGTTATAGAACGTTTGTTGCATTTTAACCAAACCACATGTCGGATATTGGCAAATTCATAACTAAATTCATTCTCAAAATGTGATCACACATTTCACTGGGGTATAAATATGTGGAGGCAAATTTCCTTTCTCATAAAAACTAGTGATGCAAAATAATTTGCTTCATATTGGTATCAGTATTTAATTGTAAAACATGTATGTAGACACTAGATAGATTTAGATACATCAAACCAATATCTTATGCTGTATTTATTGCATAGAATGTTTAAGCAGTGCTGGACTGCTGTGCTAAAATATTTAGTCATTTTACTGCAGATGTTTTATTTGTCTTCTGTGCGAGTCCAGTTTGGATTCGGTCCCAGTTTCTACATATACATAGTTTGTGTTGGCATCAGCATCACAAGAGAACAAAGAACGATATCGACATTGTCCCACAATGTCCAGCATTCCCAGTAAAATTCAGTATCACAATGGGACCTCTTCACACTATTGTCCAGCTCAGTTGTCCAGTGCGGTAGATCCAGCAGCCCAGGTTGAAAGCAGGGCACGTTCTGGTCCTGCAGTGGAGAAGATGGAAAGAACCATGCTGCACAGATAGCAGCCAGAGAAAGGAGGAGGTCTTTTGTTGACATGTGGAAATCTTTTTCCCACACAATGGCCAGGGCACAATGGTCTTCTTCATAGCTTCCTCCTCAGCTCCTTTTGGTCAAGGGTTCAAATCAGGCCTAGTTTATCTGCTGCTCTCCAGACCACCTCCAGAGACATGTGTGTATGTGTGTGTGTGTGCTATCTTCATGGGAACCAAATGCCCCTTTGGTAGGGATGTAAATCTCTGACCTCACAACAATATGATAGAATTACAGTTCTGTAGGAAATTATTCAGAGGTCTAAGGATTAGAGTGGAATTGTACTTTGTATGAATGAGATCTATCTATAAAAATATACTAAATACACAAACATCAAGTTTATACAACTGGAGTATAATAGAAATAATATGCTACGCTTTTCATTGGGGAATAGTATTTGTGAAAATAGCTTGAATTTTATTTGGGCAAAAAAAATGAGTTAATGTTATACTGAATATCATATTTTTTAGTAGTAGTAATAATAGTAATAATAATGATACAAATCTATTATAATTGTTTATAAAATAGTAAGTAATTATTTTAGTAATAATAGTAATAATAAATGAGCCAAATAATCAACATTTTATAAAACAGTTACACAATACAGTAAACCCCCAGTTTTACGTGGATCGGGACTCGCGGATCCAGTCACACACGTTTTTTTGGAGAACGAAACTGATCGTTTTACGCGGAAATATTCAAAACAACGCGGAACCTGCAAATATTCTCCGCTTTTTTTTTTG